>WHPZ01583295.1:3433-36945 GCA_016617965.1 Macrosiphum rosae | reverse complement strand
TTCCCAAGCGGTCACCCATCCAAGTACTAACTACGCCCGACGTTGCTTAACTTCAGTGATCGGACGAGAACTGGTGTATTCAACGTGGTATGGTCGTTGGCGAAAGACTCAGTATATTTGAGCATATGTAAGCCGTGAAAGTTATATTGTGTATGCTGCTCTACAAGGAAGGATGCAGGAATGAGACTATGAGACTCTTGCCACTTTGAGTAAACTTCATTTTTATATTTTGTAATTATTAGTTGTAATATTTTCATACATATAATATTTTTCAAATTTAAAATTTTTGTAATAAATTATACAATATAAATGGAATATTATGTAATTGTCAATTTTATTTCCAACTATTATTTCACCGAGATATTCTGATTTTGATATTTGTACCAAGTGTATGGGTACTTAGATATAGGTTCTCTACCTATTAATTATTTACAATATTGTTTACTTAGTAAAAATAACTTAGGTACCTATTAACCTAATAATGATGTTTGCCCGTTTGGGTCATATATAAATTAATTTTGGGTACCTACCTACTGATTTTCATAATTAGCAAAAATTAAAACTTCCCATTATTAGTAGTAGGTATTATAGGTATTGACGACTAAATATTATGGAAAAAATTAACCAATTATTTTGCGTGGTGTACAACAGCGAAATCTCATACATTATCAGTAATTTGAAATTAAATTATAATAGATACAGCATAATGAAGAGTGACGACCAGTTTCCTAAACAACAATGCCGTAAATATAGATTATGACTTACGAGTAAGTACTAACTGCTAAGTAAAACCACCGTATATGAATAATTAAGATTTAAGACATAATTACCACGAATTGTCGCAATTGTGATCACGGCGTTTTTACTAAGCATCGATTATATTAATTAATTCCTATCGCGACAGTATTGTTTTCCTTTTCTTACGAGTACAAGTTTCTAGATAAATAAATATTGGTAGGTACCTAGCTATAGCTAGTTATGCAATTTTTTTGTTTCACCATATTCTGATCAGTGATAAAGTATTGTTTGTGATACGTTTTCTTTCATATTGTTAGGGAATGTAAAAAATATTTATGAATTAATGTGCATACAATGGGGAGGGTTTTTTTTAAGGGTTCACTCAATAAGTTTCTGTTAGATTGCAAGAGAGCGATGAATGTATGATTTTACAATGGCGTTGGAAATTTTACAAATTTTTTTTTTTTAATTTTTATTTGTGATATTTAAGATAAATAGTCGAAATATAGCTTCGATTTTCAACTATAGTATCTTGTTCAATGGGAAAGTGAATCTAGTTGGTGTATTCGTGAGATCAACATTTAAAGTTCCCAGTAATTTTCAAAAGCGTAGGGAAAAATAAAAAAATCAAAAAGAAACGGAAATTGAAATCTGTTTTCGACAAAATGAATTTTAATTTTATATGTACCTAACTCAGAATTCTAAAACAAATGACAGTAGATACATGACATTTTTACTAAATGTTTATATTAAAATGTTCTATAAACACCATGCAATTCTCAAAATATTTTGACTTGATTTGAGCTTTTTACAGAAATTCTAATTTTCTGATTTTTTAGTTTTTTTTTTTTTTTTTACAATGAAATTGTATTCATCGAGTCAAAAAGCTTCAAAATTTAATACAAGGCTCCTGATATATTGTTACATCAGAAGTTTAAAAATATTAAAATAATATATTTTTTAATAAACATTAAAGTTCGAATTTTCACAAAATTTAAAAATGATTTTGTAGTTAAAAATTATTTAAATGTTCAACTTTTATAGCTAAGGATTGAAAATCTAACACAAGGTTCCACGTAAGTAGGTTATTCTGTAACCAAAAAATATAAAAATACGAAAACAAGATTTTTTTCTAGTTATTTTATGTTCAAATTTGGAAGAAATTAGATATTTAAACGAATAAAAACGATTTAAGTTTTGTGTTATATTTAAAAAATATTATTCATGAGTACCTACTTGAAACTTTTAAAATATATTATTATATACAAATAGGATAAGTATGTATAATAAACAAATAATAATAATTAAGTATTAATAATAACTAATAACAATATAAATATAAAATATAAAATATCCTCTGCTGACAAACCGTCTCTGCTCACAGCTCAGAATCGTTTTTCGTATTGATTGATATTCAACCCATCCATTACGCAGTCAGCCACAGTACAGCAGTGAACAGAGCCACTTCCACTTAACCACTTTTTTTTTCAATTAATACATACCTATGTAATATGTATATGTTTGAGTGTTTGACACTCGTCTTCACTCTTCGACCTTACGAGTGTATTCGGCGTTAGTAAGTTTATTTTCGCGTGTAATTTCACGGTAAAGCTATTATAAAAATGAAAAGAAATAATTCTAATCAATCGAAATTGGTGTCGAAAAATTTAAAAAAGCTTTAATTATTGCACCGGATAACAATACAAAATTAAAAATACCTACCATGGAAAAATAAAGATAAGTTTCTTCATCAGAGGGAAACTATTTAAATTAAACTATCCGAAAGTTACAACTCACAATCTCAACTACCTATCATGACATTAGTTTTTATTTAAATAACTGCATTGCTATTGATGGCGCTAAAAAGTATAAATTGTTAAAGCACCCATGGATTCCAGTACGACTGGATTCCACCTAGTATATGTAACAATTTATGAATCTTCTACAACACTACATGGGGGCACTACATCTGGTTTTACACATGGCTATTAACCCCCGTGCAGCATCGTTTATTAAAAATCAATTTATACTAATTATACTACATATTACTTTGTACAACTTTGATATGCCCTCATCGGCCGGGATCTATTTTCCTCAGCAGCACTGGTATATATACATAGACAACAGAGTCACAGACATTTATATTTATAGGTAGTTATATTGTATTTACAGTCTAATTGGGCCGACCTAAGTCCACTGAGCTAGACATTGTGTCTATTTATTTGTTTTTATTGAAATATCTGTATTAATACTATTTGTTTTGATATTACCATATTAATGACTACAATTTAACAATTATATTATAATGCTAATATTATTATAAAATTATAACTTTTATAATAAATGTTAAGCGTTTTATCGTTTGGGAATGGATTCTTATAAGTTGTTCATATAGGTAACAATTAATGAATATCTAAAATACAGTCACAGTACTAACCCATTAGTATCGCAAATCTCATCTACTCAACCCATAAATCCCATCCATAGGCTCAAAAGAAAATATTGCAGAGATTTGTTAATCTAAAATAAATTCACGTTGGGTTCCATCACTAGTTGGCCTCCCCTTCATATTATTCAAAGTTAAACATGTACATAAATTATCCAATTTACTTATTGTGATGTCAAACACAGATTGTAAATATCTAATAATAATAAAACAAAAAAAAAACTATGGCCATTAGCATAGGGCGGTTACGGTTGGTCGAGGAACACGTGTATGTGGGATGAGGATTTGTCACTAAAAACCCAGGTGTTCAACCATCCGGAAACCCAGCGACTCTTGCCGGTGCTTGACCTCAAAACACCAGACCCCTATTTAAATAATTGTTGTGCTTATATTCAGATATCTATATTTGTATACATAGCACATACATATGTCTATATAGTTTCTAAAAAGTAAATTCTACAAAAGTTTTGGGTAGACTAATAGATCAATTTAAAATCTATTTATTCAATAATTTTTTACTTTTCAGTATAATATGAAACATACATTAAACATTTAAGAATGACACAATATTAGACACTTTTTGCTACAAAAACCTCAGTCACATTTGTTTCCAATTTTCAATTAATAGAAGCAATAAATAAGCACCTTTTTGTAGTTTAAATTGATGTAGACTATTATCTGAAGAGAAAGGCATAAACTAAAACAAATTATACTTTTTCTTACAAATAAAAAAATATATAGTATATTTATGTAGATGATTTTAATTTTAATATATTATATAATACACATTTTTTAACAGATAAATGATGAATAATTAAGTTTAGAATAAAAATCACTAATGTTTATTTCCAATTAAAAACAAAATAACAATACCTAGTTAATCTTACTTATTACCAAATAAATATTAAGAGGTTAAAGTTAAAAAGTTTAATATCTTCACCATAATATATCTTTAAACCAGGATAGTGCAGTATTTGCTTCTTCTAAAAAATAACATTAAAAAATAATATAAATTAAACAAAAAATTCATAAAAATATGTTAGCTATCAACAAAAAAAAAAAGGAGAAGAAAAACCCATCATGTTAATAGACCAAAAGTAATAAAAAGTTAGATTTTATATTTTTTAAAAATCACTTAAGATAAAGCACATGATTAGCATACATTGATATAAAAATATCAAATCCAATATGTTGATTTTATAAAAAGAATAAAAGATAACCTCGACCAAGAACGCAACTTAAAAATCTAAAATACTAAATAAAATACTTATAAAAGCAAAATAAAATGTGTATTAAACATGGTATGAATTGATTTAATAAGTGGCGTAGCTTCATACTAAGACATTAAAAAGTTAACACTCTGCTATACATTAAGTGTCTATAGAGTAGTCACTGAAATGAATGTGTTCAATTTGAATTCAATTATATAAAATCATAGTATACGAAAAACGATTCTGAGCGAAGATGGTATAATTTTACTAAATATATTATTTTATGATATTACTGTGGTTACCTAAATTAATGAATTATTCTATTAGTACTACAGTAGATTATTTAATTTTTACCAACAACTTTAAAATGTCATGTGTTTACAATATAGTAATATACTTTAAAAAATTCAAATACCCACAAATAATATTTTTAAATTACAACAAAATAACCAAAATTGTTATTCTTTGTTTAAATATCTAATTTTGTTCAAATTTGAACTTGAAATGTCCATAAAAGATTACCAAAACTCAAAGTACTAACCAGATTCACTTTCATACAAGTAAAGTTACTGAAGAAGAAAATTGGAGAATTTTTACTGCTCAATAGGTGGTTACAGACACAAAAAAAAAAAAACAACACTCGTAATTGTAAAATCAATACATTCATTGCTTCGCTCAGAATCTAAATATAAAAGCATACACCTAAATCATCATAACTATGATAATACAATGGAATGGTAAGCAATGTAAAAATAGTAAAATATACATTTTCTTAAAAAAAATATTTTAATATTTTTATTACAGATTTTTTACCTGTAGTTTTATGTGAATTAGCTCCTGGGGTAATAGAATTATCTTGATGGTTATGGAGTTGCATTTGAGACATATGTCTCTGTTCTTGATCACTAAACAACTCAGCATCTCTTCTATACTCTAAACTATGCAATTCTTCTAGTCTAAAATTAAAATTAATTATAAGTAATATGGTTAATAAAAAGTGAGCAAGTAGGTCATAGCTCTGCTGTACAGAAGTACAGTAAGTATCAAGTGTATCTTGTCATTGAGATCTGTGTTAAATTTTAATTCAATACGAAATTATTGCATAAGAAAAGAAAAAACAATTCCAAGCGGTTATGGTCTGCCAGCTCTAGTAGCTCTAGTTGTGCAGTCGAGGTATAGTGTTTATTAGGTTCTGCCTACTAATTATTTATCAATATATTATTTCTATAGTTTAACTTACTTATACATCACTAAACATGTCTATTTAAAATAGTAATAATTGTAATAAACGTAACATTCTATTTGCCAAACTCCAATTAAATGTGATAGCTGCAACCTATTGATTCACAATAAGTGTTTTTGTTTTACTAAAAATGAACCTAAATATTTTACTTTGAAAATATTGTTGTGATGCATGTTATGTTAACAGTTTACGTGATATTTATGGATTGTAATATATTTTTACATACATATATAATATCTTTTATAAAATATATAAATTACATTAAAAAATCTAAAATATAAAAGTTAATTTATTCATTATCATTCAAGTTTACAATTGATACAAATGTCTTTAAATTTACCAGCAATAGATTGTGAATGCAATTAATATAATTATTATTCTACATACAAGAAAAATAAAACTGACAGTTCCAAAACTGTTACTTTTTAGTATAAAAGTTAGGAATTGAATTTTCAGCGAAGAAAGTAAATTGATTAATTAAAAATGGAGATATATTTAATAAGCTCCATTGATCATCCACAAATTTTAAAATATTTGAGAACTTTTAATAATTTTCTAATAAAATACTTTACTTATCATCCATGGTTTTCAAATCAAATTTTTCCTCTGGCAAATTTGATGTACCCGATTGCGGCTTATTGTTAGACAAGAATTGAATTTGTCTAATAGAGTTAGATAGTTTCAATTGCAGCATATCACGTTCTTCTAATAACTATAAAATAATATAAACATATTAAACCGAAACATTGAATTGGTATACAGTCAACTTTTCAATTATTTACCCGGGTTAATTCTAAAGTTAATTCGTCACATCGAACATCTCTCTCGTGAACAGCTGTTAATGCTCTGTCAAGTTTGTCTCGAACTAATCTTATATCATCAACATTTCGATTTAAATTATCTAATTTTGATATTTTAACTGAAAGAAATTCAATTAATCGATCACGCTCAGCAATGGACCGCTGTAGCTGTTCGTTTTCTCCACTTCTTAACAAGGAAGATTGTGTTGCTTCTTCACTTGAATTTAAAGATTCATTTATCGATGACTTTTCAGGGGGAAATGAATTACTATCTTGAACAACATGATCCTGAGATAATTCTGTACAAAGTTTGTTGGTGGATTTATTATTTTCAAAAGATATTAATTCTAATAATGTATCTGAGCACAATTTTAAGTCTGACATTAAATCAACTAGTACATTACTTGAAGAAATTTCAATACTGGATGTATTGGTTAAAATAGAAGAAACTAATTCATGAATAGTTTGAACACAACTTTGTAATTGTTTAACTTTCGACTCTTCTAAATTAAAACCATCAATACTGTCAGAAGATCTAGCATCGACTATTTTATCTAATTTTTTGGATTGAACAACTACCCAGTCAGAATCATTTTCAATTGGTGGCCATTCGCAGAACACTCTTGAATAAGCTGAATCAATTAAACGTTGAGTTTCATTCAATTTTCCTTTTAGAACTATATTCTGGTCGCTAATGTGAACAGAAGTTGTATCTGTATCATTTAAAGGATTCTGGTCATCCAAATTACTTTTAAGTTGATCATAATCATTTTGCAATATTTCATGTTTTTCCTTTAGTGCCGTCAATTGACGATAGGCTTCAAGTTTTTCACTCATGAGATTTTCAATTTCTGACTGACAATGGATTATATCTGCTTCATGAGTTTCATTTTCATTGGCATATTGGTCATTTAACTGCTTATACTTAGAATTTGCACATTCCAAATCATTTGTCAAGTTGAAAATTTTTTTTTCCAAGTCAATGGTTTTAGCACGGTTTTCTTTGAATCGAGATTTTAAATTTTTGTAACGAACTAGTAAAATCTTTGTATCACCATTTTCTGCCGAAGTGGACATTTCAGAATTATGCAATTGCTTCAAACATACATCTTCAGACACTTTTTTCTTACCTTCTTCGTTTTCTTCAAAGTTTTCTATAGTTTGAACCGATGTATTTTGTGTGTTTAAATTTGAATATTTATCAGTTTGCAATTCAGTAGATTGTTTCAAAGAAATCAATCTCTGATGTTCATCAATCTGATTTTTTAACAATTTATTTTCATTTTTCATTTCCTGCACATGAAACTCAAGTGTACTTAAATAGTTCAGTAACTCTCCATCATCTATCTCATCAATAATAGCTAAACCCAAATCTTCTTGGATATTTTTCAAAAATTGTTTTAATGTATCGTTTTCATGCTTTATACTTTTTATATCTACATTTTCTAAAGATACTAGACTGTTCGCTGCAAGACCATTTAAATCTGTTAACACTTCTTTATTTTCTAGAGTGCCAGAAGACATATTTAATTTTAATGTATAATTATCATTTTGTAAGTTTTCTATTAATTGGAGCAATTCACTTATTTGTTTTTGATATTCATTTTGTGTGGATAATTTAACCTTTTCTACAGCTTCAGACACAAATTTTTCAACTTCAGTGCGGTCAATTGATTGTGCCTTGGAACGCTTTTGAGAATCATTTAAATTTACAATGTATTCTAAAATATTAATAGAACCAAAAACCATTTTTTTAATACAAATTTGCAGTTCATTATCATCTAGAATGGTGTTATTGCAAATTGAATCGATGACTTCAAATAAATCAACATTGACGTCAACACCAAAATTGTCAAAAGTCAATAATGATGCCAAACCCATCAAAACACAACGAAGTGTATTTATGTTTTGATTTTGTAAATTTGATTTGATTACAATTGTATTTAATAAATCATAACACTTTTGAAGTTCTACATCACAGTTTCGTACGACAGTACTTATTTGTTTTTTACTTTGAATAACATATGCTAATCTCTGATTCAAAACATTTATTTCTTTATTTAAAGAGGCAACTTGCTGCTGTAAAAGTGAACAATTGCTTTCAGATTCTTTTAAGGCTTTGATTTTTACTTTCAGTAGTTGTTTTTGTTTTTGGTATCGATCCGATAATAATTTATTATCTTCCATCGCAAAATTGGTTCCATTTAATTTGTCTGAAAGCATACTATTCTCTTTTTTAACCAATTCCAACTCATTAGTTAATTGTGTAGATAATGTATGAAATTCTGTAATAGCATTATTCAGTTGAAATAATTCTGCATCTTTTTTATTAAGACAATCATCAAACTCTAAACGTTCACATTTAAATGAGTTGTTTTCTTTTAAAACAATGTTTAATTGATAAGTTAATTCATTTACCGATGTAATGCTATCTTTGAGTTTATTATTACAAGTTGTAATTAAAGCTTGATCATCTTCATGTTGTCGAATAAAATGTTTTTTATTTTGTTCGTACTCATTTGAAGATTCTTTCATAGCTTTTTCAAATGTTTCACGCATGTTTTCTATAACTGCCATTAAGTCAGAAATGCGTTCTTGATGTGAGCCATTGTCAGCCTTTAATAACTTTAAATTTTCTATAGATTTTTCATATTGCTCAGTTAATTTAATATTAGCATCATTCAACTCATTATTATTCATTTTTAATTCATCAATTACTTTTTCCAAAAGAGTCATACGTTCTTTATCATTGAGGTATGCATCTTTTAACTGAATCCAACGATTTTCTATCTGCTGAGCATCTAATACTTGATTTTGTAGTTGTTTGTTTAATTTTTCGTTTTCAAGATTCAAACGTTGAATCTCTGATTCTTTCTCTGCAAAAAAAAAAAAAAAAAATAAAGTAGTTTAATAATTATTTTTACTTTTTCCAAGTTATTTGAAATCACATACATTTAATTTAACGAACAAAATAATACTTAATTTCAATGAATATATATTATATGGAATAAAAAACATAGCTACTGGGGAATATAGAAATAAATTAGTAGTAAATAATAGAAATAAGTATAGTAAAGGTTCAAATATCACAGGAAGGGAGCTTGTTTTTATACACTAATAATATTGTAAGGCTGTTTTTTTTTGTATATAAACAGTTTTAGCAGATTATAGTGTATTCCATGAGTATACTATTTTGATGGCGACAATGCAAACTTTTTGCAACACTTGCAAAACACTTTTGCAATACTTGCAACACTTTTTATGAAATCAGCTTTTTGTAATTTGGGCATAAGAGAAGTCATTCTGTATTGATTGCTCTTCCTCATTTATCGATAGAACTATTTTTTAGGATATAAAACAGAAATTTAGTTATAGACATAATTGCCAAAAAGTGTAAATTAATTAACAGGTATGTATATAAATAGGGAATAAGCGATATTTAGTTTTAAATGTTAGCATAAGCGCCATAGGATTTACTTTATTGGCCTAAGCGACAACATCAATGTTATATAGTTAATAATAGATTTTATATAAAAATAACTATTTTCTGTTATCGGTTCGGTTGACAATAAATAATAATAATAAAATAATAATAAAAATAATACATCGTAATCTTAAAAATGCAATATCGTATCAAGTTAAATATTTTATTCCAAAGAGAATATTTATTTACGTTTTTATTAAAATAACATGCCATTTATTTATGATTAATAATTATAAATTATAATATTATTATCAATGAAAATGAACTATGAATTATGATGGACTATTTGTTTTTTATAACAATTATTAATTTTGTGAGCGAATATTCACACATTAAGAAGAAAAATTAATAGGACATAAGCACCAAAATACTAGTACTAAAATTATAGGTAAGGAAATGAATGGGGCATAAGCACCAAATTATATAATAATACCCAATTCTAACTGATATAAATGTTTAACTAAAAAAATAGAAGAACCATTGTCTTAAATAAAGTACAACTCATCTTTTTTGTTCTTATCATATTTTTATAAATTAAAAATATAATTATTGTTAAAAAATAGTTTTTTGGCTCTCCTGAATAATTTTAAAAATGTCGCTTATGCTTTTTTGCATTGTCGCCATAAAGTTTTCCTTTTGTTAAATTTACCATAAATAATTATTTTTAAATTAATATTCTATTCAACAATTAGAAGACCGCCTCCTGCTTTCCACTCCTCCTAGTATTTCCCATAGAAATAATATATTTTTGAAATAACTGAAAACACTTCTGGGATATTTTAACCAAGGTAAAATAACCTGGTATGATGGCAACAATCTGAAATATCGTCGGATCTTGAGCACATCATTGTATCCAGTTTGCCTCATAATGCACTATGCCATGTATAAATAATAATCATGACAGTCATGAAAAGTGACAAACTAGGTGATGATGGTCGGGAAGTAATAAGTAGGTGTATCATTAAATTGCCATCATACCATGTTATTTTATCTACATTGTTTATTTATTAAATATTTCAATACCATAATTTTAATTTCTTTTTCTATTTTGATGAATTTTAAAAACACTGGAAAATATTTTAAAAATTTGTAGGCATAAAAGTTTGAGTTTTTACTCAAATAATTATTCAAAAATTAAATTAAGAAAAATTTCTATATTTTTTTGTATTTTCAATATGTTCTTAAAATGCAGAGTTCCAAAATCATCATATTTACACTGTTAAATATCAAATGTATTAGAAGTTGTTAAACTATTTTTTAGCTATTAATTAAGTTTTATACTTGAAAATTGTATATAATACTTACTGTCGAGTTCCGTTAATAAATTATCATTTTCTTGAGAATGCATTGACTTGCTTTCTAACATAGCTACATGGCTTGATAATAAATCATTTTCCTGTTGTAAGCTCAGCAGTTCTTGTTCCATATCTAATACACATGTATAAAAACAATATGAGAAATTATATATTATGACATTATATCAAAATACAACTTACCACCAATAAGATGTTTTGAATTTTCTTGATTGCGTTGTAGAATCGATTTTTTCTAAAACATTGTTTTATATTAGACTAATAAATACTTATATTGGATGATCATCTTTTAAATTGTTTTTAATTAATTCTAATTGATTAGTTGACTTTATTTATGATGTTACTTAATATGTTTGATTTTCTCTGTTAATGGGACTATAAAATGCCATACTTATTATGATTACATTATTACTTAATGGTAGAATACAGTGTTTCCCAACCCATGGGTCGTAAAATAATTATGATGGGTTGCTATCTTAAACTAATTATATTAAAAAATTAATTAAAAAAATAATCTATATATTCATCTATGTATTCATTCTTCAATATTGCATTACAAGAATTTACGATAGTAACCAATACAAAATATGATTTAAAAAAGGCTTTGAGCAATCCTAAAAAAAATTGTTTACTTTAATATATGTAGTGGATATGTAAAACAAATTTCAATATGACATACTTTTATAAACCAAATTATAATTGTCCAAAATAACTAAATAATTAAAAAAGTATTGGTTTTTAACAACAATTATTAATAATCAACAAATATAAAAACATTCTATTTCCCAGTTAATCTGTTCAAGAACTTAAATATCACACAAGCCAAATATTTTATTTCTGGTTATTACAAAATATTACAAGAGCTCCTAAAAATAAAAATTTGAATTTTAGTCTTAAACTAAAATTAATATACAGTTACATTTTAAAGACACATAATTATTTAGAATACTAACATACTTGGGATATTTTTTATAAGTGTACCATAACATTTATATTAGATAAAGTAAAATTAGTTTTTTACAAATAAGAATGTAAAAATAGTGAAAATCTATGTTTACACTTAAATAAATACCAATCAAAGAAAATAAATAAAAATTAGTATGAATATAAAAGTAAGTATGTAGTGTTTTCCAGCACATTCAATAACATTATTGTGATCAAACTAACTTAAATTGAAGTGCTAGGGCTACTTAATTAAATTAAACTAATACCCATTAGTTATTCACCTAACAACAACTATTTACTCACTTCGTTCTCATAGCTTATACTTAATTCTTCAATTTCTGATGTCAAATTCATTTCTTTTTTTCTTAGTTCAGTGTTTTCTTTACCAATTTTAATATTTTTTTTTTTTAATTTATCACAGAGTCTTTGGACATCCTCTAAGCTAAATAAAAATTAAATAATATTGGTATGTGAATAATGAACTTATTAATTGTAAAGTTAATTCATTTTTTGTACTAACTTATTTTTTAATTCTTCTGATTCTTCTGCAATATGATTAATCTTTTGAGTACACCTTGAACGCTCTTCATTTATGACTTCAATATTTCTTTTTTTTAATGCTTCCACCGTTTCTAAATGTGATTTTTTGTTTTGCACTATAGCTTTGTTTAATGACTCAATTTTCTCAATTTTTAATTGTAATAACATATCTTTTTCAGTAATATTATTCTATTTGTATAAACAAAAATACAAATAAGTAGGAAATTAACTAAAATTATAAAATGTTAGTTAACATTTCATAATTTTTAATTTACGTATATTAAATATTATATAAGCACACTTACACGATAATTTTCAAGTTTTTCATTCAATTCAACAATTTGACTTTTTAAAGATTGTATATTTTTTTCATGAAATTGCGCTGATATAATATCTTCCTATAATATAAGAATATTCTCTATTAAAGTTTAATATGATAACAGAAGAAAGAAACATATTAAAATAAATTATATTCAACTGGCTATTTATTAGGTTTAAGTTATAAATCTATTGTGTGGCTTGTTATAATGGTTTTTCAAATCCATTATAATTTAAAATCACTGATTTCATAACTGAAAACTGAATTGAAAAAAAAAATTTATGCAATGACTTATTATGTTATGATTGTTATGTATAATGAAAATAGCTGTTGGCTATGTTTTGATTTGTTTTATATACTAATAAAGTAATAAATTATATTATATATAAGGTATAATAAGATTTTATTGGATTTTATTTTCAAGAAAATAATTATTCAATTTACCTGTGATTGATTGTAAGATTGCTCTTGTTCATTTATTATTATTATTAAATAACTAACTACAGAATCGAACTCACCACAGGAAATACGTACGAAAAAATATATCACATGAAGAGTTTGTAAAAAACAAAATTATTCAGGTTTCGGGTTAACCTGAATGTTTTTATTAGGATTTTGGTTAACAGGGGTGTTTTAAAAAAGGAATCATTCAGGATATATCGGGTATTTGATTTTTAAGGGGGGTATAGGGGTGTTAAGGATTCGGGTTAATTCGGGTGCAAGGCCCTGATAAAAAGTAAAGGAAAATAGTAAAAACCAGAAAAGTTAAATTAATTACTGGTTCAAATGACTATTTGGGTTTTTACCAGAACACCCAGAAACACCCCTAACCTAAATATTATAAGATATAACTTCAAATTCTAATTAATTAAATATAAAACTAATGTTAGACTACTAAAATATTTAACATGTAAGAAAACTTACATAATATGTCGCATTAGGTTTTCCTTTTTCATGTTGTTGCACATCTAACAAATTAATATCATTGCCTTGATCATCATTACTATATTTTTGCTCATCAATTTTACTATTCTCGACTAACTTTCTGTAATAAAAATTAATAAATTTACTATAGTATAATCCATTTAAAAATGAAAACCAAGGAGGTCACTTTAATGTATAAAACATATTGAGTGTACAATGTATGTTGTATGTTGAATTATTTTTTTCCAAAACCATAAGAATAAGTAGTTATTATAGTATTATACTATTATAACATTAATTATTGTTATTAACTTATAAGTCAACACCAACATAGTTTAGAATAGCATGAATAAGTTCATTGTATAAATAGATTAAATTAGTCTTAATATTTTGAATAATTTATTAGGTAAAATTACAAATAACATTATATCAAATAGCGAAAAATTTAAAAATAATGGGTTCCGCTCCATATATTCAAAGCTAACATGCAATATGATGTTCACTAAATTTATATTTGACGCATTTTCTATCCATTCTCAGGTTGGTGTAATTTATTTAGATTTCTCAAAAGTCTTTGATAGGGTAAAGTATAGGGATAAAGTATTGCTAAACGTCTTATTACACGCTGGCTTTGTGAACCAATATCATGGTTTAACTCTTACTTATCTAAAAGGTAAAAGTTCATGGAATAAGATCTTGGGCCACTGATGTCTCTTCTGGTGTCCCACAATGGGGAAATCTCTCTCCCAGGCTCTTCTCATTATTTATAAACGGCATAAAATATGTTATAAATGAAAGCAAATTTCGATTGTTTGTGAATGACCTGAATCTGTGTATAAAAGTTATCTCTATCGATGATTGTATTAGTCTGAATAATCATTTTAATGCAACTGTATAATGAACTTCAACTATGGGTTTGTCAATTAATATCCAAAAGTGCAGGTCTATTTTTTTTTTTGTGAGATGCGGATGAATTAGTTATAGTTATTTCTTGGAGCATATACAGGGTAAGTTTTTTTACTTTGCTGTGCTTGCATTAAAAATTGAGTATCAACCGCATGATTATTCTTCAGTTCTTTTTACTCCACAATTATCTTCATCGGCTGATAGCCGAGTACCAGCTAATATAAATTTTCTTTCTAATAATATACTCTCAGGTAAAATTGTGTCCTCAAATCTCCTCTCTTGCATTGCAACCATGCATTAATTGCATGAAATATTTATTTGAGATTATAAGATTATAATTATAGGTAAGATACCTATACTTAATTAGATTTAATAGATATTTTTTTCACCTCAAATAAATTAAATCCTTAATTAAATTAAAATAAATATTATATTATAATATTAAATAATTATCAATCATACCTGTCATTCTCTAAAAATTGTCGGAATAACAAAATTTTTTCACTCGTATCAGAAATAATACTATTACTTTGTATAGACTCTATACTTTCTGCTGAAGTGAGTGGCAGAGGTGTGTTACACCGACTAGAAGATGTGTATCTCCCATGGTATTTTTCAATTCGTTTAGCAATTTCCTAAAATTAAAACAATAATCTATTAATTTAAGTACCTAGAATAAATCATAATCATAAATAAAAATTATAAAATGTTGGTTATAAACATGATTTTAACCATGTAACTGCTCTAGACGTACTTATTTTTACAAATAATCAGTATAAAACTATTGAAAAATTGCCATAAAGGTGTTCTTTTTAATTAGTTTGACATTGCCAATATTTATGTAAAAATTTGTATTCTTATTAATTTTCTTACTAATTTGTAATATGTTCACTTATTTTTCCATGTAATTTCCCTCATTAAACGACAATTTATAAAATAACAAATAATTAATCTTATTTTACAAGCAAATTATCAAAATTAACGCCAAACTGGAAACATAGCACTAAAAATCGAAATTGCTTGAAATATACAAAAATATGTAACATAAAATACTATAGTTTTTAAACTTTAGATATAAAACAAATTATGTTTAGCACAGTCTGCTATTTTTATCTATAATCTATATAATTAGCAAATGCTATAGAATCCAAGCTTTGCAAATGATATTACAACAGCAATAGGTTAGATACTAAAAATACATTTTACAAGTAAAGTGTCTGAAAAATAATATAAATAACCCATTTGATTGTTTTCTATGATACGTCAAATCATATTGTAATATTAGTTGTAATACAAAATAAATATTAATTTAAAATTATAATATTTTATATATACGTAATGTTAATAATGCATAATAATGTATAAAATAATAAAATTGTTGTGTAAATTTATGTACCTAAATAGATTAGATAATCAGATAACGGTATGCGATTTATTTGTTTATGTATTACCTATACTATTATTGAATGTTTTACAAGATAATAATATTATATCTTTATATATTATTATTTCTACATTTATGTATTTACCTATTCAAAATTTAATTAAATATAAAAATATTTGTAATACTGTATATTATGTTGTATAGAAACGTGCGGTAGATATAAGACAAGAATACCACTAATATTTACTATATTATTCCACCATAGTTCAATAAAATATAAACTATGACATTTACTGATTAAATAACAGTATAACTGTATAAGTAATACAAAATCATTTATAAAATTGTTTAATATTGTTTAAAAATGTGTTATTTATATTTCAAATAATGTGGAAGAATCTGTAAAAGTCTAAAATGAAACAGAAAAAAATTATTAAGTGACTGTCAAGAAATGGAAACTGAGAAAATAAAAGGGAACATGAATCAACAAAAATTACAAGGAAGCAAATAATAAATCCTCATTTTTGGAAATGAAATGTGAAGTGATATAAGAATTAAAAATTCTGTGTGTTGACATAGGTACCTAATTACTTTTAACATTTTATTTTATGAAATATTAATTAAGTAAATACAATAAATTATAGAATTATAAATTATAAATATATAGAATTCTTTAAAATATTTAAAATACCGAAAAAATATTTAGAAATAAAAAGAATTTTTGTTTTTAAGGGCGTTGATGCTGGTTTTTCCAATTTTTTTAAATTCTATACAATTTTTAAATTCTATTTTATATTTTAGTAATACTTTAATTTTAATACTTCTCTACTAATCTACACCTAAATACCTATTTAGGAGGGAGGGGGGTTGATACGGTGTATTATATCAACAAAAATAACTTAAGGAAATAACTCTCACTGTTGAATAGTCGGATTTTGTTTGATATTGTTTGATATTTAGAAGATGAGTACATTTTTGAATTTTATTATTCTGGTCGGATCAAATCAGCTGAATTTTAATTTTACTTTTAATAGTGGTAGAAAATTTGTTTGAAAAAGAACAAATATTGTGTATTTTTCAAATCCATATTTTAGCTTCTATAATTATAATTTTTAAAATCGGGCTTTGACCCAACCTGCAAATATTCTCTTCTATAAAATAAAAAAAAATTAACTAATTAATCCGACTATTCTACAGAGTGTCAGCTTTTCCTGTTAGAAATGTTTTTGTACTAAAAAACGCACCGGCTTCAACGCCCTTAAGTTTATTATCATTTAATTGAAATTTATAATAGAATAGGTAGTTAAATAATTAATATTCTTATAATACATTTTTTGTATTACCTATAATTCAATTTAAATATTATCATTTATTTTTTACTTTTAGTAATTTTTAATTTTTATTAATACAATTAGTTGTACAATAAACTGTACCTATCTCAAAATATTTTTTATTTTATTAAATTTATATTAGGTATTTCTGGGAAATTTTTAAAAAGAACACCATTAAACTTACAAATTACAATTAATTATTAAACTTTAAAAATATTCTATAAAACAATATACAATTAGTAATATACATTATCACGTTCAACGCCACCCGTGATTTCGGCAATTATACCGCGACGCCGCGTTGCAGGCGTCCGTTGTAGTATCGTATATAACGTGAAATGAAACAAATCATTGTATTTTCAATTATTAGTGGCAAAGTAGCCATATTGCATGATACAGTGTGTTACTATTATTAAATAACAGTAGAAAAATTCATAATATATCTAATATACACCCTGTATACGTTCATATACATTGTCTTGGGAAGGCCGTCAAAAACAACGATTATCAGAATCTAATAATAACGAAAACTCAAACCAATTATAGATTTAAATTTAGAGTTTATCAAGGAGTTTATTGTCTACAGCCCGTGTACATTTCAGAGTTTATTAAAATAAAATCGATTAAATTATGGCGGATACAAACATTTCTGTTACTGACGCGTAAACGCGTCACTGGCCCAATGGAATAAACTCTGTTGCCGCGTATACGAGTCAGCGGCATTGAAAGTGTTATACACCCTACAGCACCAACAATGAGTAACAATGTCTACATAATCTTAACATTGAGTGCATTTTGGTAATATTATGACTTCCTGAAGGGATAATATTGTTATTCAAATTTATGGATCATTTGCATATTATTTAGTGTGTATATTTAAGATATTCCAACCTTTAATATAAATTATTGGAAAATATTGGTGAATATTATGTGTAATACAAAAACTAGATTTTTGTGATTAGATATTGTAGACGTCAAATTAGATTAGTATAAATTAAAGATAATTCAAAAGAAAATTACTTAAAATTCCAAGAGTAGATTTTGCTTAATGTATTACACTCATATACAAGTATTTGGATTTCATTAAAAAGTGGATTTTATTTTAATAAACCTTGATATTTAAAGTACAAGTTTAGGTTTTAAGAAAGCGATTGTACTAGACTGTTGACTTTATCAACCACGGGTTAGAATAAGTAGTATTCATTATAGTATATCGAAATACATAATCATATGTAAAAATTATTTAAATAATTAAATAAAACTAACTTGAGCCTTAAGTTTTATCTGGTTTGTTGTTAACTCCCCATCATTATCATCACTATTATCTGAGCTTTTCTGTTCCATATTGGCAAGGCTTCTTGATGTGTTGGTTTTCTGTCTTGTAATTTATTCCAAAATAAAATTTACTCTATGACATGTAAATGTATTGTAGAATAAGAATTGGAAATAGCTATAATTTTTTAAGTAAATCATAATGAAAAATACTGCATTAAAATAAAAATGTAAAAATTCACTGTCCAGACCTAAAAGTATTGCCGATTTTAAATACTAATAGTTACAAATTGTGTGAATATTATACGACTAAAAATGCAAAACACAATGTTCTCAGAATTACGACAATATTATGGGTACCTAGGTAAAAGGTGTTATAAATTATAAATTATAATACTAATCAATGTTTTAGAGGCACGTCATAACACGACATAAGTACGAATAACAATTATTGTGTAGGTCTAAATTCTCCAAACATTTGATTACTGATTGTGAAAATGATAAGCCTCAAAAACACCACGAGATCATTTTTTTTTGATAAATTGTTATTGATAATAATATAATGATAATACATGGTAATCAGCCGCTCTCTACAACGACAATGATTATGATTGGTTGTTAATTATCACAGATTTCTATATATTACCAGTTCATATTTTCGTAAAATTATCGGTAAAATTGTACCTTAAAAGTTAAAACATTATGTTTTATGTAACTATTAGCTAATAAGTAATAATAATTAAATTATCAGAAATAAAAATCATACTAATTTATTTTGTTCCCTGTTTGGTAATAGCTTAAATTAATCTATAGTTTAACGACACACAATTATAAAACACCGATTAAAAAATTTGAATAAAAAGGTATATTCAGTATTGCAGTTCTAATCAAAATATGTGTTACGTAATCGATGTTTTTGTCTAATAATCTCGTGAAATTCGGTACTTAGTTATTATTTTATTCGTGACTTGTATAAGTATATAAAATGGAAGAAATTGATGCAATAATATTTTGTACTCTAAAAGAGATTGGCTGGTGAGTTTTTTGTACTTAACTTAAATTTTAGATAAGTTAAAATTAATTATATATTTATATATATTAATTATATATATTTTATTATTGGTAAAATGTAGATATAAATCATACATTACATTTTATACGGTAGGGACATTTTTTTAAGTATACAATTTTTAGCTAGTACCGAGGTAGGTACTTATTAGTATTTACTGGGTAGCGGTTACACCTTAAAATGGTTTTCCAACAGCTTTTAATTGTATTATTGTAAGTACCTACCTACTCTTTAAAAAGTCAGGAAGTGGACATGCTATCCTGTATATAAAATCTGATTTTGGAAAATATAGTGAGTCAAGAATATTGTATGTGGCATACAAACATTTTAATTTTTGGTTCCTAAATGTACCTAATATAGGCAACTTGGGATTGCCCTTTAAAACTAAAACAAAAATTTATTTTAGTATAATTATAAGTTTTGTTATGTGTAAAAAGGGCAATCCCAAGTCATCTATATTAGGTACATTTTTTAATAATATTCTTTGTAAAGTGACAATATTACTTTTTTTTTTAATATCACTAAATCTTAATTTTGTATTGTTTTTCTCAGTGTAACCTTCTCCCATAACAATTTACTGATTGATTGATCCATATATAGAAGGAATTAATGTTATTTTCACGAGGTTTTAGAACCTTAAAGAATTAAGAAAAAGTTGATAAGTTTATTGTATTGTGTTCACTAGTATTAAAAAAGTTTACTTTTGGTAATATAATTATAAGCTGAAATAATGTGGCTTATAAGAAGCTGCAGAGATTACAGTGTATATAATATTTTTAAATACTAATTTTTTTTTTTTAGTGAATTCTCAGAAAATGAAACTGCTTTTACAAATATAGCTCAGGAAAATTTAATAAAAGCTATAATAATGTGTTTACAAAAAATTCAGCCAACAATAAACTTATCTTTTACAATTCCTCGATCTATGTCTGCTAGATACCAATATGGTATCACTGTAGCAGACGCTTGTAAGGTAAGAATACAATTTTTTTAATATTTATAAATCAACCAAACTAATAAAACTATTTATACACTTTTATTATTTCTATCTACATATATTTACAAACGCTATAATAATAGTGATTAATATAGTATCATAGTCATCATAGATTTAGAATGGTGTGGTTTAAGCCTTAAGGGGGCTATAGTCCCACTGGAATTTTGTTTAGCCCCACCCCCCAATTTCTAAACTTTTTTTAGTTACCTTTTCAGAATATAATATGTTGTGTACCAGAAATATTATAGGCTATAATAATAATAGGCCCATTCATCATGTTACGCCTATGATAGTCATTTTAAATTACTTTCAATTGTGGTTCCAGCCTTTACCACTTACTTGTTCGTTGTTCATTTTTATTTTACTTTAATAAATGCCTTCAAACTGGATGTATTTATGTGTACAGTGCACACGTAATAATATGTTGTTTATAGACTTCTTAAAATGTAGTACTGTGGATCAATGGCGCCAAACATGGGGTACAGGTTGGTTGTTGCCGTGGACCGTGGTGTATGGGTACCTACTAAGTAGTTTAATAATTTTGGAAACATGCCACAGAGTAACACATCAGTCTAGTGTAGTTCCATTGTCAAGAGCAGGTTAATAATTAAAAGATACATTTTAATTGATTTTAGATTTAACAATTACTCAGATAAATACATTTAAAGACAATTTGGAAATGATGAAATATTTAGCTTTTGCTTTCTATTGACATACTCAATGCAATTTTGTGGTGGGGAAGTGAATCTTGTTGGTATATTCGAAAGATCAAAATTTTAGTTCACTGTAGTTTTAAAATGTGTAAGGGAAAAAAGTGGGTGTAATGGAATGTGTTAAATTTTAATTAAATTAGGTTTATTAATTGCGGATAGGCTGAATCCCCCTAACACCTAAAGGCCTTAGCTGGTACTTAAAATATTTCAAACTTTACCTTAATTTTCAGTTTGTTGGATAAAATAAAGATACCTAGGTTATAGAGGAGCAATACTATACTTAACACATTATATTATACTGCTTATTGCCATTTAGGAGTGATAAATATCGTACATTTTTTCATCTAGCCACCCTTTTCATTTCTAGAGCCTGATTTGAGTGAATTCAATGATATAAATGATCATTGTATAGTGTTCATATTTTTAAATTTCAACAAAATAACTAAGACCGTTATTATTCATTTCAATGTCTAATTTTGTTTAAAATTATACTTAAAATAGCACTAAAAATTTAAAATTCAAGTGCTCATACAAAATTAGTTTGACTTTCCAGTGTACATTATTTTTTGTTAGAAGGTAGAAAGTTTTTGAAGAATTTTGTATTGAATTTTCAATTCTTATGTATAAATATAAAAAACTGAAAATGTCCGTAAACAGCTCAATACAAGTCAAAATATTTTGAAAATTGTGTAGTGTATACAAAATACTATTATAAACTTTCCGTAAAAATTTAATTTACATACAGTCATTCGTTTTAGAGTTACACCAAAAACCAAAATCGATTTTGTTGAAAACTAATTTTGAGTAAAAATTCCCGTTTTTCCTTAATTTTTATTTCGTTTTTCCCAACGCTTTTGAAAACTATTTGGAATTTTAAATTTTGACCTCTCGAATGCACCAACTATATTTACCTTCCCAAGGTACAAGAAACTGTTGAAGAAAATCGAAGCAGTTGTACTGCTCCAAACAGTAAAGAAAGAAACAAAAAAAAAAAATTTTAAACTAGTAGCAATATAGTTATCGGTCCGCTCAGAATCTAAAATTTGTTTGAATTTCTAACTCAAAATAATTTGCAATTTTTCGTGATTTTGACAAATTTGGTCAAAATTCTTACTTCGGACGCTCATAAAAAAAATATTGAGTATTTACGCATGTGTTTTGACGGAGAGAAACAGAAAATATCTTGAAGTTGAAAATCGAAGCATTATTTCGACTACTAATCGTGTGTATACATACAAAAAAAAAACACATCTGTGTAAAATCAATACATTCAACAATCCACTCAGAATACAAAATTATGGACAATTTTACCCAATTTTGTTTTTTTTGGTGTAAATCAAAAAAGTATAACTGTAGGTACGTGATTAATTTATCGAATGTTATCACTTTTCAGCAATAAATTTCCATTCACCATACAATTATAAGCTATTTATATGCATAAGATATTTTTTTTCACAGTTAAAATTTATCACTATAAAAAACTTGAATATTTAATATAAGGTTCCTTATATAATGTTACTGCCTAGCTTGTAATTAAAAAAAAAAAGTTGAGCGTAAATTCACAACAGTCTTTTTGAGTTAATAACTCAAAAACGCTCAACCTATATATTATATATATCGTATATAGCATAAATATATATATAGATACTTAACATTTTCACCAAATACCTATTTATATTAGCTTTCTCTATATACCTATGGTATAATTTAAAAAACATTTTGATTCTATTTGAATTATTTATTGACATTTTTAATTTTCAATTTTTTCAATTTTTTTTAGCTTGAAAATGTAAAAATGAAAATACAAAGTTCTTCATAAGTTGTTATAATAATAATTCAAAAATATTAAGGCTATCACAACTATTTGTTTTTATAAGCATTTGGAGTTGATAATAAAATTCATTAAAATCACGAATATTTGCAAATTATTTGTACTTATAATCTATAGAATTTATAAAAATTTATACTTAGGGGGTGGTGTGGAGGGCAAGGCCCCCCACATGTCTGCTTGAAAGTTTTTAGGGGTACGGTGCCGTGGTGTAAGTTTGAAACCGATTTTGAATACTTTAAAAAAATTTTTTTTTTATTGAACAAAAATGTATATTTACAATCTGTATTTACATGTTAATCAATAAGTAAATTTTGATTTGGTTTGATTGGGGGGAGGGAGAAGTCACCCAATGGCGGCACCCCGTGGAAAATTGAATAACTTAAAAAATTAAAAATGGACATAAGTTACTCAAACTAGTACTTAGTTATATTGTACTGACAATATAACTCATAATTAAATTAATATTAAAATTATGTAATTATTATTCTTGATTTGTATAATACGTTAATTTTTGATTTAACATAGTATTATTAATATTAAACTGTTTTCACAATGAGATATTGTAGATTAATGTACTGTGTGAACTACTGACCAATAAGTAAATCCCTTTAATTTTAAATTGCATATAAGCTATGCAGTTTTATTGGGTAATAAATCTAGTATAAATGTATCATGTTGAAAAATACTTGTATACTACGGGGTGATTCACCAAGAATGCTAACCCCCGTTTTTTTCCAATTTAGTCTAATTCTGATTTTTGAAAATATCAAGTATACTAAAAAAGATTTTATGAAAATTTTAAACTATTGATCATCTAAATCAAAATTTGAATGGGATATTTTTGAGTTATTAAAATAGATACTAAAAATATATACCTTAAAAATAGTTTTACAAAAATATAAAATACATTTAGTATTTATTACTTATACTTAGGCAAAATGCCAAGTTATAAAATGTTGATTAAACAAACCAAACAAATTTAAATTTATCATTGTGTCCATATCTTCCAAACTCATGGACCTATTACCTTAGTATACAAAGTTTAATACCTCAATAACTATTCGTTCAATTATTGATTTAGGTACATCAACATTTTCAAACAAGTCATAATATGATTAACAGAAAAAGGGTGAATCTTATGTTATATAGAAAAATATGTTGAACAGAATGCTTCATAAATGGGGTAAAAATCTATGTATTTCAATATATGGTTTTTAAGAATACTAAAAATTCTAAAAATCATAATTTAAATTAATTTATTATTAAATGAAACAATGCTGGTGAGCATACTTGGTGAATCACCCTGTAATTGTATGATGGATGTTAGTCAATATTAAATGATACAAGTTGTATTTATTTTCAGTCATTTTAAACTAATTGTTTTTGATATACTTTTGTATCTGTTTTGATGTGTCTAAAATTGTGAAAAATGTTATTCAATAAAAACTGAATGTTTTTGGTTTTTTAAATAGTAATAAAAGTTGACATTATGATGTTTAGTAAATGCTCTACTTATAATCTGCTAATTATGTTAAATATTTATATATTATTTATTGTTTTAGAAAGTCGGTTTCAAGTCTGACATAGGATATCAAACAATCTTATATGGAAATATTGTAGATATGAGAAGAATATTAATGTTTTTAATTGAAAAATTACCTAAAGAAATTGAAAATATCATAGAATATAGAAGTATGTAATATATATTTATACTTATTTAATTTAATTGTTATATATTTCACGTTTATTGAAGGTTTTAAACGTTTTGGAAATTACAATTGCAGGCAAAATTCAAGTTAAGATCATTAATCAATATTTTCAATTTTGTATTTTTAATATTAATTGGATAAAAAAAAAATTGTATTTAATTATTTATTAATACAACAGTGTGCTTGCTGTTATTATTGAATTGAATCCTCAGCAGATGTCCATGTCCCTATTCTCTACATTTGACTGAAAACAAATATACATTAAATATATCTAGTTTTGAAAGACACTTTTAACTTGGGTTTTTTATTTATTGCTATTCATATAATAAAATATAGTATCCCATTAAGGGGATCGGTGGCAGACAATTATTGTAGTCAAAACATATCAATCTTTATTCCATCATACTGATTGACCTAGTAATGCGATAATTCTTTTTAAGACTGATTAGAATTTGTAATTATGTCGACTTAAGATCTTCCACTTTTCTCAATTTCAGAAACGTAGGTTATTCGGAATTTAAATCAGAAATCTTAAAATGTGGAGTTACCGATCTCAAGTAGACATTATAAAAAATTCAGATCTGTTTTTTTTAAAAATGATCGCATTATTAGTTCAATTGGTAGGATGGAACAAAATACTTACAAATAAGCATAAATTGTTTACCGTTCACGTGCACAATGTTGAAGTGGTCAAAGATCTTATTTACTTAATTTGTTTTCAAATCAATTTTTTTTTTACTGTACTAAAATCTAAAATATTATAAATGTTTAAAACAAAATTTTTTTTATATCTAAACATTTAATAACTGAAATTAAAAATTCCCCGGTTGATTACTAGTGCAATATTACAACCATCTCAAAATTGTTTTCAGGAATAAAATTTCACCACCTTTAGCCCCACACTGTTGTTTCGATTTTTGTCCACTATTACTATATTTTTACATTGGTATACAATTTAATATTACAAAATAGGTACATTTCAAGCTTTAAACTTTATAAACTATAAATCTTCTGAAACTCATTCAGTTATTTTGAATTTATATTAAACTGAAATGAAATTACTGCTGATATTCTTTGATGTATATGTATTTAAATCATACTTTTAATATTCTATTCCACATAGTTAAAATCCCATATTCTATAGAAACATTTTAGAACATGAAATAATTACAAATAAATAAAACATTGCCATAAAGTCAAGATAAGTATTATACCAATAAATGTGGTTTTAAAAAAAAGTTCAAAATGTTTTTAATATCGATATAACTAATATTTGTATTGTAAAGTAGTTTGTAATAATATTTTATTTACAAATCAAAATATCATCACCTACTAGGTGTGACATATAAATATATTTGTTTTATTCTACTAGTAATATTTAGTAACATTCAATATTAACGATTTTATTTATTTTATTTAGGTAAACGATGTACAATATTAAAAAAACTCAAAAAAAGCTTATCAACTCAAAAAACACCATTGAACTCTGCATTATTTCCAAACTATTCATATCTCTCAGTACCTTTAGAAACTGGTGTAACTGTACCAGGACATAAAAGAAACTGTACACCTGCTGGTAAGGTCTATTATTTATAAATCATATTATGATTTAAGATATTAATTTATGAAGTTATTATCTAGTTACTCCATACATAATATGCTATTCAAAAGAAAATATTTTAAAATTGTTTCCATGAAATTAATTTAAATATAATATTACTCAAAAGATGGCGACCAAAGGATACATCTATGTAGTAGGTATAAAATATAAATTGTGATAATGGACAACTTATTTTTTATAATATTTGTACACACGCACACGTACTAGCACATAGCATAATTTACTGTCTACCAATTTTTCTGTATACAGTGAAGTGTCATTTTAAATTTCTAAACTAATTTAAATATTTTTTTAAACAAAATTATTAACCAGTAGTAGATATTAAGGTATTTTCCTAGTCATAATATTACATGCATTAACAAAATATTTTATTTTCACAACATTGCCTATATTGTCTGTTAATGCCTAGGCATTGACAATATCTTCTACTTTTTTTAGGTATTTATGATATTATTTTGGCATTTACGTTATTTCATTAATTGATGGTATTATAGAATAGAATAAATATATAGAATCAATGAGTATCACTTGAATGATAAAATGACAATATTTTGGATGTTAGTATAATACATTTAACTGGAATCAATTTTTCTGCACATTAATATAAATTTTTATCTTTGAAAAACTAATAATTACAATTTACAAAATATGAATAAATTTTAACTTTGAATTCCTGATTGTATAGCCTTCTTGACCTCCATATTATTTTGTCTTCTTTAATCTTATCTTATGAATTTGTTCATAAGATTAATTAATGTTTATTAATTAATAATTGCTCAATTATATTACTTTATTTTTGCAATTTTAACGACAGTAGGAGAATATATTAAATAAAATTTAAAATTTGCCATTTACTTTTAATATCTTTATAATTTTTAGTAAAATGCTAAAAGTTCTAAATTAAAACTTTCTTTTAGTTTCTTTCTATTAAGAAATTATGATTGAATCATACTATAAAATATGATGTGTGGTTTTCAAGATTATCTATAAACAATAATTATTGTTTTCTGTCAATACTATCTAAAATTATCACTGTTGAAAAAAAATGCATGTATTATAAAGCAGAAAAATGTTTAAAGCCATTTTATTCTAATAAAATCAATATAAGCTGTTCAAGAGATTTAACGAAAAACTGAAAATACATTTGTACTGCAATTTTGAACTTTTTATTGCATATTTTTAATATTGTATTAAATTTAAATTATAATTATATTTATTATTTTATATTTTACAATATATGTATAAGTGTGTATAGTAATTTTGACGCTTGATCATTGAGTTTTTTATAAATGTTAACATAATTATAAGAACTATTCCACTTTACAGTGGTATTTTAAATTCTGAGAGGAGCAATATTCAAATTTTATTTTTTTTTTTTTTGCGATTATCAATACAAAATGTTTGGATGATCAAAAATCTTGAAAATGTAAAACAACGTTCCTCGTAAGTTGAAGTTAGTGAAAATTAAAGAAAAAAGTTTAAGGTACAAACATCAATAATTTTAAATTTAACCGATTTTATAAGTTATAATTATAGAAACTAAAATATGCATTTGAATAATGCACAATATTTATTCTTTTTCAAACTTATTTTTCTACCACTATTTAAAGTATAATATAAATTCGGCCTTCGATTCGACCTGAAAAATGTTTTCTTCTATTAAATAAAAAATAAATTAACGAATCTGACTATTTTACAGGGCGTGATAGTTTTTCCTGTAAGTAATTTTTATTGATATAATACAGCATATCAACCCCCCTTCCCCCTAAATAGGTATTTATTTGTAGATTAGTGGAAAAGTATTATAATTAAAGTATTACTAAAATATAAAATAAAATTTAAAAATTGTATAGAATTTCGAAAAATTGGATAAACCAGCCCCGACACCCTTAAGTTGTTTGATAATGTTAGTCTTGGCAGAACCATTACATACTTATTAGAAAAATTTCAATAAAATTACTTTTTAGTGACATTAAAGTCACTTTAATTTTATTAATAATTTAAGTACTTAACTGAATTAAAGTTGAACTTTTTTTTTTATTATTATTGGCTCATTGGACTTAAGCAATTGATAAACATATGCTTGATTCAGTGGAATAAGAAGATTCATATCCATATACACTGCAATAATTGTTACTTTTTTTTATTGAGCTGCCTTTTTTGTAAATATGTTTTGAAAATGTTATTAATTAATTAATATTTTATAACATAAATAAAAAAATTGACTTACGAACATATAATTCAGTAAACTTGAGTAAACTCAATATAAAGAAGATACAATAACAAAAATAATTTTTTTATAAAAAGTAAAATAAAATAGTACATAACCAATATAAACAATATAGCCTATCTCGTACCGAAAGGTACAGAGTGTCTCCACCAGAGTGCGTTTTGTTAGACTCTTTTACCAATTATGTACAGTAATGCTTGTACAGTTATGCTTAAATACCTCTTTTGACTAATAGTCTAAATCAAATAAAATATTTATTTGTTAAATACTGAAAAATGTTTTTATTAAACGGTGTACTTTTTTTTAAGTATAACCAAGACATCTGTTTATTATTGCATACTATTTAATTTAAAACTAAAGTAAATTTGCCTATAACAGTGGAATTTTTATTATAAGTATTAATTGCATGAAATATTTTTTTTGATTTATATTTTCTTTTAATATAATTTTTCATTTGAATATATATATATATATGCATATATATATATTTCAAACTAAATTAAACTTAGAAACTCGCTTCCAAGAACAATAATATATTATTTGGTTGATTCTGTGTTTATGTCTATTGTCCAATTTGAAAATCAAGTTCTTGAGTAACTGAAACAGAATTATTTTAAATTGCTTTTATAGATTGAAAGTGAAAATATTTTACACTCCCCATAGTAATTTTAAAATTATTTATACATGGTTTTTCTTATTTTAACTCATTATATAATGTTGTTGAAGTATGTGTATGTTAGTATAGATTAATGTGTTTAAACAATAATATCAACTTTTAATTTTTTATTTTGTTTTATTTTGTTTTTTAGAATGGAGAAATTTTTGTATTAATAGCTTAAAATATATTACTGAACAACCATCGGATTTGAAATATTTAATTCCTTCATTGATTACACACAATACAAAAAGATTGTTGAATATTTATGAGTTTGAACTTAGAACAACAGATGATTTATCAGAGGTATATAATAATATCTAATACAATTCAGATAAAATGTCAATAAGTAAATTTAACTCCTATGTGTATTATACAAATTCCATTATAATATTATTGTGTCCATTTAAATTTAAAATATTTCAAAACATTGATATTATTATTTATTCTGTATTGGCACGTTTGATGTTTTAAAAACATACAATAATTCTGATGAAATATGCATTAAATATTTTTATTAATTTAAATTAAAGTAATAAATATTAAAAGTTCAGAAGTCAAAACTTTTCATCTTGAATGTTGACCACTTTGAGTTTTTGTATTTTCCTCATTTGTGGTAAATATTGATTTTGTAATAATCTAGTTAAATATTAGTTGATATCATTTTAATTCATGGCTTTCGTTTTATTTTTGTAATATCTGAAAAAGTTATTTAGTTATCATGTTTTTAATTATGAACCAACTGAAACATTCCGGATTAAAATGTCATCAGTGTCTGAGTCTTAGTAATCAAGGGTAAGCACTGAGAATCTTAGATTTATTTGTATGTTGTATCTAAATATGTATTTTTTGGTGTATCATGGTTTTTTTTCTATGAAGATATTAGATAAAAAGCAAAATACATTTTTTTTAGAAATAATAGTGTATTCAAGTATGATTTTAAATTTGACTCATATAATTTCCTTAGGTCTGATGGAATTACAAAATTAGTTAAAAACATATTTTGTAAAAATAGTTGAAACGAATTAAGAATAAAAAAGATGAAAAGATAAATAGAACACTGATAACGGTGTTTAGTATCTCAATAGGTATAGGTATAGACTAGGTAATTGTTTTTGTTTCCTGGATAGATTTAATGATTCATCGCTTAATTTGTGTAACACAAAATTTGAGATTTGTTAGTTATAACTTATTTTCTTAAAGTTTTGAAATGTTTTTCTGCATCCAGATTAAACAATTCAACTATGGCTAATAATATTATGTTTGTATTTTTAATTTTATAAAGCTTACACTTGAAGTAAGTTGCTTATACTACATTATGATATTGTCTTGTTGTTTATTTTACAGAGTTTAGCTTATGTTGTTATAAATTTAGTTTTTTACGTAACAAATTAGATAAGTATCATCACAGTTGTACTATTTAGTAGATACGCATATCTTTTACCTCCGGCCCATGTCATAGTTCTCCACTTCTTGATTTTGTTCTGTTTTATATGTATGTATATGATTGACAGCCAATAAGAAGTGGACAACTACAATAAAGGTAATGTAAAGAGCAGAGGATGAGTATCAAAATACTGTGATGATACCTATCTAATTTGTCATTATTTTTTAATGATTATGGATCAATAATATGGAATTTCAAAAAACTAAAAAAGATTTTTATTTTTGACTGAAATTTTTATTGCAATTTCAAATTTTTATACTCGCAGTTGTACCACAGCAAAATCAACTATATTTTTTAATGGATTTTTGTAAGCCTTTTTTTTCTGAAAATGTTGAGTCAAATTATCAATTTAGGTTTGCTAATTTTTTAATTACAGTCCTCTAAAGTTGAGTAAATTCATTAATCCTTTTAATTGAAATAATTCTTAAATTGAATTTACTAAAACTACCTAAATTATTTTTTTTAAATTTATTTTAAATGTAATTTGATATCTTTTTATACACCTAAATCAATAATCTAATGACACATTTCACAAAGAAAAAAAAATGGGGGTCATTCTTACAAAATAGTTGGCAAACATAACTTATTATTTTTATTTTAACATACAATCATAAAATAAGCATTATTATTATAATCTTAGTAACCTAATTGATTACTTTACAATTTTTTCTTCTAAGCTAATTTTCTTGCAATAGCCTAAATTGTGATTATTATCCAGGTTAAAGATTAAATAACAAATTTAGGTACCTACCTATATTGGTATGGACTATTTATGTAAACATATGGTTTATTTTAAGCCATAATTACTTAATGTTGGAAATGCAATAAATTAAAATTAAAATATTGAGGAAGTACTTGTTAAAATAAAAATAATAAACTATGTTTGCCAACTATTTTTTAGGCATTTATCTCATATTTTAATGATATTTTTTTTTTTTTTTTGAGTTTGTCACTAGTTTAATTTAAGTCTATAAAAAAATGAAATTGCATTAAAAGATAGTTAAAAGAAATAATGTTTCTCTAGTAAATTAAATTTATACCTATTGTTTCAATTAAAAGTATTAGGTAATGAATTTATAAAAAAATATAGTTATTTGCATATGAAAAGTAAAGTTGATTTTGCTGTTATTACAATTAAGTGCTATAAATCTTTAAATTGCTGTAGAGAAAGTTGAGTTAAAAATAAAAAAACTTGTTTTATTGAAATTCCTCTTTATTCAAGCATAATCATAAAAAACCACGCATACAACGACTTAAGTATAAACTATACTAAATTAAATAAAGATTATTGACGTAGCTGATTTACATTTTTTTATGTTTTTAAAATTGTATCCTATATTATTTGAAAAATGTTGAATGTACCTTATATCTAGAGTTAAAATTAATATATCGAGATTTATAATAAATTCCTGATCATCCCTGTTGGTAATTATATGTAAATATAAAATAAATTTCCAATCACCAATTGGTTATGTTTTATACATTTTTTTTATATATATATAATGTATAAATTTCATTTTGGTATTAAATTTAGAATATTGATAAATTTGTAATGTGTTTTTGTACACAAATTATTGATATATTAGTTAAATTTTATCATATACACTAGGTAATGTTAATTAAATTTTACTTAAAATGAAATAAGGTAAATTCCGTTGGTATATAATAAATTAATAAATCTGTTTTAGTCTAGAATATTCAAAGAGGAAATTGAAAAAACCAATTCTAAACAATCAGGTTATCTTAATCCTGTGGTTAAAAATGTATCTAACAATCAAGTTGAAAAAATATCAAAGGAATCTGAATCAGCATATATTGAAGAGCTAATTTCCAAAAATAACGAACTAAAAAATTTAACCCTAAAAGTAAGTAGTTTCTTTGTTAATAGTTAAAAACTTATTGTAAATATGTATCTTATGTCTATGTAGCAACATTCCACCAAAATAAATCTCATGTTGAAATTAGAAAAACTAGAAAAAGAAATTGCTGTTCAAGAAAAAAGTTTAAATATTATTGATAATCCCGAGGTTATTACTAAATTAAAAAATAAAGTTGATGCGGCACCAGATAAAATAAAAAGAATGGGCAATAAATGGAGTAAATACGAAATTGAACAAAAATTAATTTTATCAGAGCTAAACGAAGAACTAAATAAAAAACGAGTGAGTATACAAAACAATTTCTATATCAGAGGCGTAGCGTGTATGTAAGCACTGTAAGCACTGCTTACACTTTAAATGAAAGAAAAATACATTTGATCAATCACGACTAATAGGTGCATAATAAATGATTTTTAAAATTTTAATTTTATTTATAAAATATTTAAGTTATAGCTGGTAGTGGTTTTTGTTATTGTTTATTTGTGTCGTACGCTGTCTACTGAT
>WHPZ01583294.1:0-11036 GCA_016617965.1 Macrosiphum rosae | reverse complement strand
GTTTTTCTTATACAATGATATTATATCATTGAATTCAAATTTAATACTATCCATTATACAGTGACCCACTTGTAACCTACTGTACAGCAGAGCACCTTTTTTAGTTTTTTTTCAATGAATGTCAATTAACTTTTATTTGTAGGGTAAAAAAGCTTAAAAATTTAATACAAGGCACTTTGACGAATCACCATCGGACTCACACCGGCGAGAAATCATTTGCGTGCGATGTATGTGACATATCATTCAATCAAAGTGGCTATTTGATTACTCATCGACGGACCCACACAGGTGAGAAATCATTTGCATGCGATCTATGCCATAAGTCGTTTGCTGAACGTGGCAATTTGACGACGTCGTTTCTTAATACTAAATTGCTAGTTTGTATTATTCATAAATAAATATTATAATATTTTGTATGTTTTTTCAATGTTTGTTAAAAAACCATACTGTTTATTTAATGTTTCATAATATAATATTACATTGAAAAAAAAAAATTGTAATCTGGTCTTCTCAAAATTAATAATATAATTTGTAAGATTGCTGACTACCTAATTTATTACATGGGTATGTGTAACAGCGAGGCATCAAGTCAAAAAGCTTGAAAATTGTATATAATGTTTCTCATACGTTGATATAATAGTAGTTGAAAAATATTTAAAAAAAAAAATATTCATGGTTTTTTTATAGGCATTTAAAGTTAAATTTTTTTGTAAAGTTTTATCTTAATCTCGACAATTTGTAAAATAATTTTTAATCAGATATTCATAATACAAGGTTCCTCATAAGTGTTCCATAGTCTATAGGCATGATTTTTTTTATAAGTATTTTATAGTTTTTTATAAGTTCAAATGTTGACGACATTAATTATTATCAAATTGATAATTTGCCAATTACTTAGTAGTAAAAATGTACAAAAAGTTCAGCTTTTGTAGATAAGGATTGAAAATTTAGGACCAGGATTCACATAAATGTTTCATGCTATAACTAAAAAATTTAATAACATTTATAAACGCAGTTATGTTTTACAGACATTATAACATATTAAAACCAAAAATAACGATTTTGTTTATTTTGTTATAATTTAAAAATATTATTCATTATTATATGAAACTTTTACAGTATATTATTATATTTTATATACAGCTAGTATACACAATGACATTTTCAGAAAAAATGAATTTAACATACTGTTGTAATAATATGTCTAATATTAAAATAAATTACTTTAATCACAATAATATCATCAAATATACTTCGTATAATATTATTATAGGTAGACAGACCTATCTTTGCTCAGAATCGTCTATTGTATACAATGATTTTATATCGTTGAATTCAATTAATGTAACACCATCCATTACAGTGACTCACTTGTCACTACTGTACTCCAGAGTGACTTCCACTTACCCACTTTTTTAAACTATTTTCTTTACTTAACTTAAATCAGTTAATATATATTATCAACTTGCTTTGCAATCTTGCATTTTAATACATTAAAAGTTGGTCGTTTTATAAGTTACAGTGCACATAAATTGCTGCACCTTCTAACAAATACATATTCTGGTCTTAAAAAAAAATACCTCACAATAAAGCCAATAGTTGTTTTTTTACCAATTATAAATTAAAATCAGTTTGAAACAAAAAAATAACGATTTCACGTCGGAACTCAAGTAAATTGATTTCTTCAACATGACGTGTTTCTTATTATATTTTTACTTTAATGTGAGAATTCGTTTGCAGAAAATAGTAATTCGTTTTTGTACATTCACTTTAATCGATTGGCAGGATAATTGTTGTTATTTTTTATTGTCAATGAGAATTATTTTGATTTTAATATGCATGAAATAGTTATCATATTATTATAATATTATACATTTATAAATCATATTATAATTATTATATGTATAGCATACAGTGGCTTAATCTTAAAATATTTTATCTTCACAACATATTATTTATTTACCTACATAAGGATACCCAAGTAAGAGAAATCAATAAAAAATGACCTGAATAATTATTTGCCTAGTACAATTTCGAAAGACGTGAGTTTTAATTTATTTTACATACCTAGTCATATATATATATGAACTATGATGGACATTTGTATTACTTTCCGAACAACGTCTGAATTGTCGAGAAATATTTCAATTCCTATTTACTTATAGTGGTAACGGGATTAAACGTGTTTTTGTGTTTTATTTATTGCAATCACATTCAATTTATTTTAAATATTTTATACCTATGATAATAATTTGGTCTTTAAATATACGATTGTAATATGCTAGGTTTTAATTTAAACTTTCCAATATAGGTATAATGTTTATACTTTATGGATTATAAAATATGGAGTTTGTAGTTTTTTTTTTTACATAATTAATGTCACTTATTCCCATTTAGTTGATAATAACCGTTAATGGATCGAATGGTGAAATATTAATATATTATTATATTCTAAACAAACATTCAACGAGTTAGAATTCTGACGATTGAAATTCGTTCATGAAGTATCTACGGTGTAAGCTTTGTTATCATTTGTATAATAATTATTTAACTAAAACAGTATTTTAATTATTATTATACAAGACGGTAATCACTATAACGTTCTCTGACTCTTATGTCTCACATAGGCTTGGATACAAAGGAAGGAGTGCAATGACCCTCCTCTCTGAAGCCCCTAATTCCATCTCGAAAAAATCTAATTTTTATATTATTATTATTATTTAGTTTATGTCAAACTAGATCGTTAAAAGTTACAAAGATTTGGTACACTCAATTTTTCCGTATGGACTCCAAATCTTCCTCAATATTTAGTGAGTCCCACTTTCACAGTCATCTTAACCCACCCAAATTTTATTTAAGTTTTAAAATCGGTGTCAAATGGTAGCAGTGTGTTATTTGTGATAATTTGCTAGTCCATTTTCAAAATTGTTCACGGAAAAAAAAAAATTACTAAAATATTATAGTTAAACAAATTACCTATAATAAATATAACTACTTAATAGGTAAAATAATTAAAATGGTTTACTGATTATGACTATATAAATATAGTATTATTTGTTATGATAATATTTACTATATTCTATAGTTAAAGTAGTTTTTAATGTTTGAATTAACTAAAAAAAATAGTTGAAATAGCATATTTCAGATATTTTAGTAAATCTGACTAACCTTATATCCCTATAGCAACTATAATGCACAGTCAATCGTACTATTTTTATAGCACAAACAACTGTTTGGTTTTATCCGTGTTGGGTCCATCCAAAAGCCCTACTTTTCGATCGGTTGGCTTAAAATCTGTCAAATTATTGTGAGATATAACCCCATTCAATGAAAACCCATGCCAACGACTTAGACAGTTAGACTTTATTAGTTATGTCAGATTATCCCGTTCTGCGGTCGAGATTTAGGTCAATTTGTTATCATTTTCTTCTAATAATAGTATACAATTGAACATAGATGAATACCGAGATAGTTGGATGAAACATTATGATGATATTATATACAAAGCTGAGATTTCGTGACAAGTAGAATTTGATGACAACTATATGAAGTCAAATGTTTATTCATTCGTAATGTTAAGAAATATGCATCGTAATACATCATTCATGTCATATTTAGTATAATAATGTGTTTATGATATAATTTATCCCCCTCTTCCCACCCTAATAAATACCTTTGAACTGCTCTTGGTCTCATGCCAAAGTAAGTAAAGCGCTAATAAACGAAACTCGACCGACTGCCATTGTCGATATACCTAAACCATTGCAAAACCATTATAATATTAGTCTTTAATAATTTTTTTTCATTTAAAAAGAACTTTGTTTGGCTGTACAATATTATAAATTATTACTTACCTATATAATTATTATTTTAGATTCTGAGTGGAGCGATGGATTTATTAATTTTACAATGATGTGTGTTTTTTGTATGTATACACGAATACACGATAAGTGGTCGAAATTATACTTCGATTTTTAATTTCAATATCTTCTCTGGTGGTAATCTAGTTGGTACTTTAAAAAGGTCTAAATGGTAAATTCCCTGGAATTTTCAAAAGCTTTGGGAAAAACAAAAAAAAAAAAATGAAGGAAAAACGTTAATTTTTACTCAAAACCAGTTTTTGGCAATATTGATTTAGTTTTTTTAGTGTACCTAACCAAAAAACAAACTAATAACAGTAGATTTTACTTTTATATTACCATTTTCTATAAAACATAAAATTTTCAAAATATTTTTCTTCATGTTGAGCTATTTATAGGCATAAGAAAATTAGTTTTTTTTTAAACTGTTACAGCTTACAACAAAATTTCAATTTTTTTTAACTTACGTTCTGCTCAAACGGCAAAAGTTTAAGTTCAAATACACTTGCTCCAGTGGCTCACACTACACAGCAGTGTCTCGAATTAATTTTTTTAATTTTAATTACCCGTTTAGCATAATCATCGCTCCCGTGCTTTCTGTTTATGAGATTATCATTATTAATCACAATTTTGAGCACAGTATAAAGATTGTGTTTTATTTTTCCAATATAGTGTAATAATATGTATGCATCTAAAGTCCTGTCTTAAAGCGTAAAAATAAAATAATATAATATACAATCGTCAAAAGAATAAATGCACAACATGGTTTTCATTTTCTATTACCTACATAAAAATCAACAATTTAATACGAAAGACTACTACGTATTCTAAATAATAATTGCACACATATACTATTTATTAGCAAAAACATGAAATTAATTTACTAATAATAGTGTTATAAATATTAGGTATGATATTTGCACCGACCCGGACTTGGAAAGTTCAATAAAACTCTATTTATTGATTACATGTTATACCTATGTTGAATCGTCATATCAAACTTTTAAAGTTGAAATATTTTTGGAAGAAATTATAAACCACTTTGAAGAAGATAAAATTATTTTTATTTATTGAGACGGTAAACCAACAGCCCGTCATGACGCGTTCATGTAAGTTATACTATAGGGCTCTAACGGTATAATCAATAGTAAGTCTAATTTATGTCTAAATTATATCCTAGACCCTACACCTGTATTTAAGCTATAACTATTTATTGACGAAGTTCCTAAGACTAGTGTGTGTACAAGGAAATAATATCTATTTGACAACCGAATTAATCGAAGAGTTGTCATTTCGTCGAAGGTCACACATTTAGTTGACAAATTCATAGTAAAGACGAGGATTATACTTATACTTGCATAGAGGATCCTAAGGTCACTATTACAAGTCGTAGAAATTTAAAGTTTTCACCATGGTTATTGAGCTTTGCATTAGTGTATATACTTCATAAATAGTTTTTTAGTTTAAAGGTTTAAAAAGTCGTAATATGATGCTAATATTCTATATAGAAAAACATGAAAATGTCATAGGAAAACTTAAAGAAAAAACATCGAAAATCATAAACATTGTAATCATAAGTCATAACAATAATATATTCTAATGTAACATTTCATAATACATTGAAAAACATATCGTAATTTAATTTCAATTACATACATATTTTATAGGCACTTACTTTTACTCACCTTAAACGAAAAATTGTATCTTACCCACACCTCAAATAATAGATTAAGATAAAAAGTTCCACCTGTAGCTATTACACCCCTGGATTAATTTTAATTCATCAAAATCATATTTTAAGCCGGTTGAACAGCTAGAATTACATACTAATAATTTGGTTGCGATTCTCAAAAATATTTCGTCAAATAGGTGATAAATATACGGAATAATATTATGGAAGTTTCTCTGTGTATGGGTATTATATTATGCTTTAACGACCCTTTAGAACAATGCAGTGTAATATCAGGCCTGTGTCATCATAAAACGAGAAAATCTCCCATTAGGTGGCGAAAGGCGAAGCTGAGAACTCCGAGGCGATCGATCGACTACAGCACATAATAGCATGCCAATCCAATAATGGGACATTTTACGTTCGAGTTATCCTGCAAAAGTGCTTCGAAAAAATATTGAACACATTATTATTATTTCTCTCGAACAACCGGCAATGGCGTCTACAGGGTTTCAATTTAGTAAATATTATTACAACCGACTGCAAGCATAGTATACCTCATATCTTGGATACACTTAATACTATACACACACTAATCTGACCAGGATCGTTTCGACATCGCTTCTCGTATCGGTATCGGTGGTAAGTAAATATAAGTTTCCACGTACAGTTGTGTAGCGTAGTGATTTTCCATTGGTCGACATCGGAAAATGTAATAATATTATTTTTTGTATATACCTCATATTCCCATGTTATTATAATAGAACGGTGGGCGGGTAAAAGGGAAAAACCAAATATTACATTTTTTTTTTCTTGAAGTTTTCTTAGACTTAAGGGTCCTGCATTTATTAGTACGAAGAAAATATTATATAAATTCAACGTTACATTTTCCGTAAAACGCGTTGAAAAAAGTCTACACGAAAAGAAATAAGTCAACAGATAGTCATCATAGAAGATTTGAACATATTTTTCCCGAAAATTATCTTAAAGAAAATTAATAGGTAAGTCAGTACGTACTAAAAAAGTGGAATAAGTAGAAATATTACTTATATTAATAATAATACATATTTTAGCCTCAATACTAGTATAGTAGTATATCTACTTTATAAAGTTTGAATTATATGACTAAATTCTAAAAGCATATTTTGAGTTTCTTAATACGTTAACATGTTATATAATAAATATGTTACTTTGGTTAAATAATAGTATCGATAATGTTATTTGGAGATATCTAATTATCTCCACTAAATAAAATGTAATTAATGCTATTATTATAATTTGATTTATTTATTGGAACCATCTAAATTTTGCAATTGTGATTAAATTAAAATATTTATAATTGTTTGCTTATTTTTAAAAAAATAAAGGCTGTACAAAAGTTTTTCGTTATGTTATGAATTTATAAGTTACGAATTTTTGTAATTATTGCCCTTAATGATTTATTAAATAGCAATCAAGAAAGTTTTTAATTTTGTGAAAGAACGTCACGCTTAGTTTGGAAACAATAACTGATACTTAAGTCATATTCAAAAGAGAAAAATTAAAATTATGTTTTAGACAAAAGGAATATAACAAGTAGTGTGTAATGTGTTAAATACATTTTTTTCCAAAATGAATAAGTCATATACCTAACAAGCAGTTCTATAACAATTAAATTGGTACAATTTAAAATAAATAAATAATGTTTATAGAAAGATCCATAGGCATGAATAATACATTAGTCAAAGCAATATTTTAACTTTTTCACTTATCTCTTAATAGTGTTTTCTAGTTTGCAAAAATGATATTTTTGACTCATTACTTTTGCACTGTACCATTTATTTGTTTGTTTTATGTCCTGTTTTATGTTGTTATTCTTCACGAATTATATCATATCTGAAATACACAATTTGGAATGTAGGACAATTTTGCTCTAGATGTCCCCCCCAAGCTTTTTTCTGTGGAGTAGTACAATCCCCCGAGTATATATTTAGTTATATTTTAGTAAAATAAATATGTATAATGAGTTATTTTTAAAACCAGTATTATAACTTAATAATGTGTATTTAGAGATAAAAAACCAATATCACAAATAAAGGCGTTTTTATAAGATCATGTACCTAGTATTCCTTGTTAATGCTTATTATTAATTATATTTTATTTACCTGCAACTCTTTTAGAAATTATATTTTTACTTAGTTTGTTTTAACTTTTAAACATAAAGCGTTTGTTGTTTTTGTATTATAATTTATAGAAATATTATTTTTACTGTATCAGAGTCAACGACATTAAAACATACATACGTAAATAATTATAATGTATTTCATGAAAATATTCAGATATTAATTTGTTTTTATTTTATTACATATTATTACACAAAACCAACAAATGATAATTTAATTTTCAAATTAGTTTTCCAAATATATGACGTGGGAAATGTACAGGGGGGAGGGATTTTTCATTTACCCATTTTGTTTGTAGGTAGGTCATACAGTCATTATAATGACGTAATAGTGGAATAAACATATTAAATTAGGATATGGTGCGTGTATACTATTCGTTTTTTACTCGACGATGACAAAACTTTTTACACAGAGTTGTTCGACAAAACCTTAAACCTATAATTATACTTAAGGTACGTCCTTTACACTGTAATATCGTGTCATCCATAATTTAACGCATCGTGTAAAAATCCCAGTCTTTTAATATATTTGCTTGACGCTGTGGTTTTATTTTAAATATATACTTACAATGTTATACCGGTGTTTACCGTAAAGTTGAAAAATATTCTACTTTGTGGTTTCAGTGACGAAATGGTTATCAATAAATTAAACTACTATGGTAAAATGTTCAAAATGCCTTTACACTCTACCGTGTCGTGCTTAGCTACTGTCGTCCACGACGGGGAAGCTCTTTTTTTTTTAGGGTAGGTATCGTAATTTTTTTTATTTGCTTGGCGTGTGCCAGGTCTATATAGGAAGTAAGGACCCCGTAAAGTATTTATCGAAATATTTAACCGTATGCAATTTTTTTTACAGGGGCCAGGTCCCTATTAGTGTGAGCAGGGCATAATAGTACCAGTGTCAAGTAATAAGTAAGAGGAAGTGTTTTTGGATTAATTGGGCTACTGCAAGTTAAGTTAGGTTTTATATCTCTTCTTAAAAACAATGGGCTCAGACGAGGCCACGAGGCCCAGCTCACCCGACCCTGTACCGGCTCCGCTGTTGGATTCAGCTAGTGATCATGAAAATGTTGCATACAAAAATATGTATGATTTATAATACTATACGTATACTTACACCTTAACTTATATTTATATAAATATAAAATAATGATGAAGATTGGTCATTTACTTTTGAAAGTTTACTTGAATAATATTATACTTATAAAGCTTATGGATTTATCTTCGAGTTAAAATTCCATAGGTATATAATTATAATTATGGTTTTTGTAATTTCGTTTCTGTATAGTTAATAATTATTATTTATTATTTTGCAGTTTCAAATATTTCAATAACTTCATAGTTTACTATTAAACGAATGATTCCCCTTGTCGGTCTTCGCTTTAATCATGCTCATCCTATTTTTTTTTTACTTAAGTTATATAATTTTATATTAAATTCTAATTTTTAGAATTTTTAAATACATTTGAAGATTTTCGAATACTTAAGATTTTTTATACAAACTTCCGTTTTTCAAATAGGAATCCTCTCTTTTAACTTTTAATTATTCAGCATTTTTTTTTTTTTTTTGAGAACTTTTGATGCTACTAAATCAAAATTTGAACTAGTAGTTTTTGAGTAATATAACTTTGTGTACCTACTAATCATAATACGTATATGGAAATTTGCTAAGTAGATTTAATGGCTTAGATGATATGAAAATGTTAGTACTAGCTCAGTACTAATTACCATTTATCTATCATGGTAAATAATTTGTAAAAATTATTAAGTAGATATACTGAATAGTGAATATAGGTACTACATCTAATATTACCTACTTATAGTTTTTTTTATTGTAAAACTATATTTAAGGATTATTATCCTTAGTATAAACATTTTAATAACTCAGCAACTACTTATTAGAATTTTGATTTAGATGCATCTACATTTACAAGAACGTCATCGGCTAAATAATTTGCAGTACAAAAGCAGATTATCATTTGAAAAATAGAAGTTTGTATGGCCATGGGACACTTTTTAATAGTAGTACCAAAAATATCAGGAATTTGAATATATGGTCTTTAGGTACACATAAAAATTCTAAAAATCATAATTTGAATAATTGTATTTTTGAAGGAAAAAAGGTGGTGAGCATTTTTTCACCAAAATGTCTAGTAAATTTTGTATTTTATTATGAGGCCACTTAAAAAAAAACTGATCCATGGGCCTTTGGTGTGCCAGGACGACACTGGTCGTCCATAATATTTTGGGTTGTTTATTTGATCACAATATTATTCTGGTAGAATTAGAATTAGAATTTAGAACCGGGTTACTGTGGTTGATCCAGTCTAACCATTCATATTTTAAACATTTTATCAGAAGTACAATTAAACCACCAATTAACCACTGTAACCGTACATCAACATATAATGTCAAATATCTCTTCAATTTATGGTAACAAATTTTTTATATTAATAAAGTAACCACAGGCCACAGTTTTTAGCCAAATAAAATGCTGGGATTTTAATGTGAGTTGTTAAATTATGTGGACGATAAAGGCACGAAAGACCTATATACTCGCTTTAATCTCGAACCAAGTACTAAATATTTCTGCCAAGATCACATGCAAGTAAAATAAACAAAAAAAAACGAATTATGTACGACATGGTTGAGTGTATAAGACAATTTTACTAATATTTAATATATAATAATTGTATTGTAGGTATCCATAGTATGTGTACAACAAAAAATGTATCTATAACAGAAAATATATGTGATAACAGAAAATAATTTAAATGATGTCTAGATAACGAACTTAAAAATTAAAATACATATTATGTATCTACCTACATGCTGATGAAAGATAATATATTTTTTATATAGATAAAAAGCAGCTGATTTAGAACTTACAACTGTAAATAAATGTGTCTTAAATACGAGTACCCTGTTGACTGCAACCTGAATGAATAGTATTTCTACCTACTACAAAATAACTACCTAGAGAAAACACTCGTAATAAATATATAAATAAAAAAAACTTGTAGAACATGAAAATAAAATTGATTAAAATATATACTATATTCTAGACATATAGCTTAGGAAAACGAACAACTCTACAATATTAAAATAAAAAGGTTTCATAAAAATATAAAATTAAAAAGCTATTCACAAAAATGTATTTCGATGATATTATGACCATTTATTTAAATCGTTAGATAAAAAGATACTTAAATATTTTCTAGATAAATCATTATATTTGGATACAATTATCTAGATAATTCACAATACTTACTATTATAATATTCATTTAGCAATTCTGATTATTATTACTTTTATCACTATCCAATCGAAGTAGTTACGGTAATAA
>WHPZ01583293.1:0-14406 GCA_016617965.1 Macrosiphum rosae | reverse complement strand
TTTTTTTTCGTTATTTTTTTATTGTTTTTGTTCTCCGCCCGTATATCGTGACGGTGTTTCCATCTGCATGCTAGTTTTGCATTTCTTGCTCGATATTACTCCATCATTCCATCTTGGGGCTGTCCTATATATTTGCTGGTCACGCGATCGACTGCGATCCTGTTTATTATATATTGTATAATATGATTTACATGTCCACGTGTAACAAAATTTGTCCTTGGACCGTCTCTTATTCCTTTTTACCCTGCTCTATCCTTGTCTCTGTATTTTGTTAGATCGTATGCTGTATATTTACTATATATATATGCTTCTTGAGAAAATTAATTTGACACGGAGGTACATTGAGTACAGGCCGCGTAACGCAGAATTTTTCCTGAAAACCTAGTCAGGACTCGAGTAAGGACATAATTAAAAATACTCTGCATTGTAGAGGAAATAATCAAACTAAAAATTATTACCGACGGAAGCAAAATAAAACGGTTGGTCGGTTACGGTGTACGCTTCTTGTATACAAAAAAAAATACAACGGGTTTCGTGATGAATCACGATATAGTAATTATAATAATACCTAATATATAGGTATGTACTACTCGTGCTGTATACACATTTAAAAACATTAAAAACACGTTTCTGTCAATAATACGTAGATTAGGAAGAAAAACCGTTTTAAATGAGTTGGAGGGTTGACTATTATGTCACGTATGCCCAGAAAATATATTGACCTTATCCCACCCAAGTTTTCAGATCAAAATTATTAGATTTATTGTTAAACGACTTGTTTTCGGAGTGTCGTAAATTGTAATCGCGCTACATTTATCAACAATTACGTGGCGATAATAAATAAATAAAATCATTACTTTATTAAATGATTATAATATAGGTATGGTATATCTATGAATCTGTAATAAAGGTTCGGCGTCCACAATTAAAATATTCCAAAGAAATATAATGGCGAAAACCGCTTGGATAATCGGTCTTGTTTTTGCTTGATTCAATATCGCGTGTAAAACCAGCTACCTATATAAATTATATCTACCTATATATATTTATCTACTATATAGGTAGGTACCTAAATAATAATATTATAATAATTATCGGTCTGTTGGATTTTTTTGCACACTTTGACGTTCACTAACGGTATACGCAGTCTTCTCGTAGTGTAAAATACTAAATAGGTACCGTCGTTCATCGTTACCAAGGTAGAGAGATTCAAGAGTATAATATAATATGGTATTACACAGGTCTGCACAAGCCAAAATTAATTTTAGGATCAGCCCATTTAATTTTGATTTGTTATCAGCCCGGTACTGGTTTTTTTTCACGGAATAATAATGAAGTTATCCATAATGTTATAACATTATTTCTACCTACCTAGTATTAAGTTAAAATGCATTTCTTTTACTAAAAATTCAGACAAATTTACATTACATCGTATTATTAAATATATGGTAAGAAGAATTGAATTGTAAATGATTTGAATAAATAATACAAAATTAAGTTAGGCCTAGGTTTAAATACGGTCCGTGTTAGGTCTGGCCTTTGCATTAATAGGAATTGATACGGACATAATAATATATATTATAAATTATGCATCATATATATAAGGTGCAGTATTTTTGACGAATATTATACGATAGTTAAGTTTACGTAACATCGTAACCAAATTTTTATTGTTTTATTAAGCCACATCGAAATAATATTGTACAACAGAGATGAGTATATTATAGTATAGATCATGTATTTTTAGACGATCGATGAAATCGAGAATAACACGTGGCTACAGTTTTCTCTAGTGGCGTCTCCCCTGCAAGCACCGCAAGCGGTATAATATTAAACAGCACGTGGCCATCTTCACCGAAACTCCATACCTCGAAATTACTGTGTTCTCGAAATCCATACATTATACGCGTGTTGCAGCAGTAGGAGTAGTATTATAGTATAGGTAGTATTATATTATTATGTAGAACAATTTTTACTATGATACCTTTATCTGCCGCTTTCCGTCTTCCTCGAACAGTCGAACTGGTTGGTTGCCTGCCTGTGCCTCTCCGTCCTCCGGCCTCCGTGGTTCCGGAGAGGTCCAACAGAAAACGGGTAAGAAGAGAATAAAAGATTTTTGTGCTGCCGCTAACCTCACACTCATGTTAATAATAATAATACATTATCGTACCGAGTGCGTGTACCACATAATATTATATACCTATATATAATATTTACAACCATATAGGAACGTATATACACGTGGCGATCTGCGGCCCACGTAATTTGCTTGAACAAGTGCTCTGACGGGTTGGTGCATCCTAATAATGTGTAGGTACACGAATTTGTTCCGACATGAGAAGAATAATGTGTTTAAATAGGTATTTACACGCTTTAAACATTCGTTTACAGAATATCGTAACCAAACCCATAATCTTTCGATTTTTGATATCGATACAAACGGTTTTTTTGTTTTTATCGGTGCGTATATAGAGACCCTCTTATCGGAAACCCGGCGCGGCATAATGATATACTCGTGCACATTATTGTGTATAATACATCATAATTTTATTTAAACATTGTCATCACTATGACACCTGTTCGAACGATCGCCCAGAGCGGTTAAAAAACAATAACTTACAAGTTGTCGTTTAAAATTTGAAAATGGAATAAAAAATGCAATTGATTTGTTTAAATCGAACCGACAAGATGCTATTAGATGCTCCGTTCTGACTTCTGACTTCCGTCAAAGTACGTACGTTGTTAATTTAGTGATCGATTTCTCCGATTTTCCCGATATTCACGTCATATGGAAATTGTTTTGATAAATTACTACGTTTTTCGATTCTAAATGTGAATTTGTTGACTTGATGTTTGAGCAACACCATGCTCTGTAGTGTTACGCGTCAGTACTCAGTTGTAGTGTTTGAACGTGATTTTCCAAAACTGGCACGGTTTTCGTTGTTAGTTTCGCTATATTTATTTGTGGATGTTTAATTTAATATTCATATGGTATAATACGCAATATGCGTGTATAATAGTATATATTATACTCCGTTTTTGTTTTTATGTGTACTTAAGTTTTTTTATGCTCCAATGTTTATTTTAAACGTTAGTCCTATGGAAGCTACAACTGGATACATATTTCATTGAAACCATGAAAAATTTAACAAAACTGTAGTTTATGACACATTTGGTATTTTGAGATTTTTATAAATTTTTTTTTTAGCGGTTTATATAAAACTTGATTTTTCGTGTATTCAAATAAAAAAAAAAATAATATAATTAACTGAAATCATTGATTATACATTGCCATAATATGTACAATTTACATTGTACTAATTTACTTACAATTTACATAATGATAAAAGCAACAAAATATATTTAATATATTATATAAAACTTGATCAAATTATTAGCGGCCATAAAACGTGTCTAGGGCAAAGACCTAAACTGTTGACCGCGGGCATAACATCATAAACTATAAAGGATTCCATATAATATATACGTATATTATAACCTTGATGGTTACGAGACTCGTGAAATTATAATTTAATTATACTTTATACGATTTTTTTTCAATAAAGGTACACATAGTAATATGTAACGGGGTTTTAATATGCCATCAAATACGTATCATCGGTTATTAAGTTTAAAAAACAGTATTGTAGTATAACGAAGAAATTTAAACAAACCATGCGTGAAATGTGTTTTTTATTGACTGTTTTCTACACGTTTATTTCATAGAAATCCCATGTTTGAAAATATTTTTCATCGAAATTTCAATATTTTGGTTCTGAACATTTGAATTGTGCGAGTGGTTGTGTATTTGCTATAGTTTTATACGTATTATACGCACTGTCGCAAATCGTTTTGGCAACAGATTGTAATGAACTGTATGGGGTATAATATTGTATTATTGTAGATGCCGAATAAGACGTATTTGTTACTTCGCGCTAAATAGTGATTCAACAGAAGCTGCAACAGTGTTAAGTGTATTGAAGTACGTTTTTTGAACCACCGAAACAAAATTTGGAAAAAAATCAAACGGCTCGCCATCGATAACCACGAACAATAAGTTATCTCTCGCGGTTCCAAACGAAACCTAGGTTTCGCATGAACAAAAAAAAAACGTGTCGAATAGAGGTGCGTCTTGTGTATAATATAATGGTACATATACTGTTATGGCGACGGATAAATAAAAAAAATCGTGTTTATAATAATATATACAGTGACCGTTTTGAATCCGTCAGCAGAGACGATATCGCGAAACGGTTTTTTTTCCTTTGTGGGACGACGACGTAATCGCTGCAGTGCATGTAGGTAGATATTATATATAGGTAAGTCGTGCTCGTACACGGCCGACAATAATGGGTACCTGTTCGGAATGATTTATATTATATATATATGTATTATGTATGTGCAGCGATATATATGTATAATGTATATTGTATAGGTATATACTATGTTGTATCCATATTACGTTTGAGTGTACACGACGAATCAGACGGATTGTGCTTAAGGGCGACCTCGTTTTTTTCCATTCTTCTTCTTCTTCTTCTTCTTCGTCTATTACTTGTATCAGACGGTATCGCAGGTATTCCACCGCCGCGTCGAGAGAACTTTGATATGATATTAGTACGCCGTTTCTATCATACCATCCATAGGGAAGACAGATAACTGCGAACAGTTTATTTATAAAAATAATAATAACATTATATAGGTTAGAGACAACGACCGACGATATGCGCTAACGGTAAAAACGGCAAATCGCGTGCCTTTTTGCATCTGGTTGTGTGGCGTAGACGTTGTGTTTAATATAATATTATATTATATGGGTGTACTTACGAATACGAAGACAATGCCTCTACGAGAAATGATATTTTATAATATCTTCGTTTGATATAGGTAAACGAAATAATAGAATTTACAATAGCTTGGTTTCGCACTTTCACAGGCTGAGTTTAAGCGGAGGGCATCTTATATTGTGTAGGTATAATAATTAATATTTTTTTTAAATACATATTTGGAAATAGAACTTAAGTCGTATGTTATATCTACACGAAAAACGTATCTACCTCAAGTCCACAACCGTCCGTTTACAATGTATGTTATCTACAATATTCCATTCGGCAATCTCTTCTCTTTTTGACCTACCGTACAACATAAATATTAATAGGTACATATAATAATAATAATAATAATAATCTTTATTAACGGAAATTTAATTCCAAATTACATTTTTTTTTATATATATAATATAATACAAAATGTTTATATCTATAATTTTATAATGATAGGTATGAATTTATAATTTACAAAAATAATTTACAGCAATTTTAAAATTTATCAAAAGGTATACACAGAATACAAAGTAATACATGAAAAACTTAAATAAACATATAACTTATATGTTTGAGGGTTTCACATTACATTTTGTCTAAATATCATTAAACAGAAATTTAAATTTTCAAAAAACAGATTTTTTTTTGAGTTAAATGTAAATAGTCTAATAATAAATGTACCTAATTCAAATCTAAAATTCAACCTCTTAAAAATATTATTCTCTATAATTTTTGTAATAGTTGATTTTACTCTAAGATTACTTAAAAATCATAAAAAGCGATTACTTGTGACAAAATATATATTTTCCGTATAGTTCAGAGAGATAAACTAGTGTGTGCCGGCATATTTTTAATACAAATTCGTGAAATGTGCATAGATAATATAGATACTTTATTAATTATTCTATATGGAAATGTGTCGTGTTCTATTTTAAATATAATATTATTCTAAAAGTTGGCTCTTGGTGATTTTGAATTCCAATTACAATGGAATAAAACATAATAGAAATAATTAATAACATAAACATACACGTATTATTGCTATGTGGGGGGAATTATTTGTATTTAGTGTTATCGAAAAAATATAATATAAGGTTCAAGTCCAACTGTAACAGCTAAATCGTGGTGGTATACAATGAATAACGACAATTATATGATTTCGTTTCCCTTTTTTTGTGTGTCCTTGGCAAAGAATTTTTTTTTATACTACTGTTACATAACGTTACGAACACAGAAATAATTTTTTTGCCATCGCCACAAAACGAAATTAAATTGCAGGTTATCAATCTGCATATTTTATACGATGTACTTTCGTCAGTGCACTTATACAGTGACCTATACTTATAGTACAGTATATATATATATTATTTGTACAATATTATATACCTACAGAGTAAAAGTATATAATTTAAAAAAAAATGTCTGATTTAAAACATAATCTCTTCCTTCCACAGCCGTTTTTGTATATTAAATAATATATTATGCACTATATTGACTGAGGTTAATTTATGTTTTAATTAATAACTGATATAGTAATAAGTAATAACTATATCTTCAAGTGTACTCGAACAAAATTATGCGTATTGCGTAGGAATACTTGCCTATATTGTAGGTTTCTATGTAATACCACTGATTACTATATATAATAATAAATTAATATTATTTACGATATTTTTAACAGTCAAGTCAACAGCATGTTACCTATAATTATTTTGAAATCATAAGAAAGCCGTTAGCAACTTGTAAAAAGTTACCGTCTTGTTTTTATTTTATAGATACACACGATTTATATTTATGAGTTATTCTAATATAATATTCTTATTTCTATAATATGGTCGATACACCTACGAATCGCAATATATTGGCGTTCTATTATGTAATTTTTTTTTATTTCAGAGTAATTTAAGAGTAATTATTTTATAAGATACTTTTAAAAAATAAATTCCTTTCTAGGTAAGTATAGTATGACAACAGTGCTGTATAAAGTAAACCAATGAACCGTGTTAGTAAAATTTAATATGATTTCGGTTTGGCATTGTTTTTTGTTATTTATTTTCTGTTCCATAATCTAAACAACTGCAGACGTATATAATTTCAAAACCTACTGTTGATTAAAGTTTCATTGCACCATAAATGTTTTTTAACTGTCAAAACTGTTGTAGTTATTCGCTGCGTGTGCATTATGGAAATTATTAAGTTTTTACTCGTCAGATTACTGTTCATAATATAGCGGTACAGTAAGAATATTCTTGAATTATTGTTTCTTTAAGAAACGAAATATACAAATCAAACTTAAACAGACAATTTAAAAATATTGTGCAGATTCTATATACGTATTCGAAAACTTTGTCATGTGGTAAAATTAAATGATATAATTATTTTGTTTGAGGGTTGAAACGAACACCCTACTTATGTAATATGTAAAAGTATTCGCGCGTTACTATTATTAAAATGAAAATAAATTTTAAAATAAAAAACACGTCTTTGCTCTGTAACTATGACGGATAACTTTACGGTCCGATTGCATTTTAATTTGGCCTGATAAAATATTATGTATGGTACTATGGTGTCGGATAAATCACGGACGGTTTGTGTGTAGTTTCGCCAGGTTTCAAAGTGTAGATTTACGCACACCCCCGAGAGAGTGAGATAACGATGATAGAAGGTATACACTATACATACACTCACAGATGCAATATGCCTTATTTATCACACACGTTATAATTATTATTATCATCATTATTCTTTTGTTTACACACGCACACACACGCTGTTATATTGTAACGTATATACACAGTACACACCAATCGTCATCGTGCTTAATCTATACACTATAGTTAAACCGTACCTTTACATAAAAAGTACTCTGAAAAAACTCGGTAACTACTCGTTTCGTAACACGCTCGCGCGTGTATATACATACTCATATGTATATATGTATAGCACTCTAAGAAGCTCGTGTGTACAATTTTTTTCAGTAGTCCCGCTATGTATATAATATGGGAGTACCTATACCTACTTTGCCACACTGCAACTACTGAAACACAGAATAGTAGTTACATAAAAGTAACATTTGAAAGAATAATTAATATTTTAAACGATACGATATTTCACAGCATTGTAGAGCGCACGCAAGTAGATAAGATTACAGTAGGCTGTACAGTTTTTAAGACCATCCACAACGTTGCGAGCATGCGAGGGACAGACGATACGAAGATATTATTATATGTTAACAATAAATGAATAAATGTAATAATTAATATTAGTATACTATGTCGTACTTACCTAACCTGTGCACATTATAGTGTTTGCACCGTGAATGAATAATAGGCGATCCGATGTCACCTCAGATGCGTATGCTGCTCGCTCCGACGACTTTGTACCTAGCGTATAACTTTTCACTGCCTCTGCAGCCTGCCGACACTGGATATTTTGACAGATCGAGACAAACGCGAACGCAATTTGTGTTTGCTCACAAATAACGCCAAACGTTAAATGTAATACGTACGCGCATACACTGTATTATTACAAACATGTGAAATTATAAGTATATGTGCAAGTGTGACGAGTGTAAACTTACATATATATCATAGCACAAAGGCACAAACTTCACCGTCAAATTGCTTATGTACTGACAGTTATGAAGTGAATTTTCATACTACCCCGAAATCGACTTCAATTTTCAAATCATATTTTATATGTTGTGTAGAGGTGAGCATTTTAAAACGTAAATTAATTTTCAAAGTAGTACCTTTGTGGGTGCCTATAATATATATTGGTGTCTTGTTATAAGACGTCCTCCTGCCGTCGTGTATTTTTGGGTAGTGATACTGTGCCGGACTCAAACCCCGGGAAAAACAAAAACGATTTTGTAATATACTGTTATAGCCGAGGTTATAGTTATAATGGGGGAAAAATATGTAGAATGATTGATGAATTAATCAATTATTTATGACACTTAAATTATATCTAAATATTAAAATAGGGGATTTGGGAAGATTGATGTTAAGTGGTAAAAAAGGATTGGGGTCACGGTATATATAATGTGTGATGTGTTCTACACTAGCAACATTTAAGACATTAGACAAATGAATACCACTGTTTAGGAGTTAAATGTTCTTATTTTAGTAAAAATATAACTTGTTTATAACACGTTGGTTTATATATTATATTTTTGTCACAAGTAAATAGTAATAATTACATACACTTATATACATAACACTGATGCTCTCATGCATGTACCAACAAATACAATAATTATATATATATATTATTATATACACCTCAACACGCCTCAACATTTCAATGTAAGAAAATTAACTGTAACCGTCGTTCGAATTTATCGTGTGAAAATTGAAAGACAAGTTGTATTTTTATTTTCTCAATATGGGTTTAAAATGTTTAAATGTTTAGGGCCGTGGGTATAAAAATACATACCTAATAGTATTCGTATTTTATAGTTTTGGATTATTTAGGTTGTATAGTGGTCTATATTTTTTTTGAAATCGATGTTTTGTTATAATTTTACGTTATTTTCGTTTAAATCGGACGGGCGAGTGGTTCAGTACAAAATGTAAGGTAATATGTATTTGATGAATACTAAAATACAGCCATTCCTACCGCTAGACCCGGGGTGCGTATACAATAGGTCGGTATGGACCCGTTGAAATATGGCTTTTTGGATTTATTGCAGCCGCCCGCCGCATGAACTACATTACGATTTCCCAAACTGCGGGTGTCCGATTCCATATTATAAACGTAAATGTAACATGTATATAGTGTATACTATATGGTATTTAGTGTGAGCGCCAACCGGTTCTCAGAAAATCTCGTATAAGGTGTAACTAGCAGCCCATCGTCAAATGGATTTTACGAGGGCATTATAACAAATTGTATAATGTGTTCGTATTCGCCGCGGTTGTATCTTACATACTATAATATAGACTATAGTATATATAGTACTATTATAATAGTAGTTACAAAAAATGTAATATTATATATTAGTGATAATTTATATACATATGTAAAATATTCGTGCTATACCTATTTTATGTGCATCACTATGGTATGTTATTTTATTATCGGCATTATATATTGATATTTCTAAACCACAAAAAATAATTAAAATAAGGGTGATTACTTTTTCGGTACCATACTCACACTTGCCGGATATCTGCCACACAACCGTTGTCGGTAGGAAACATTTTTCGGGTCGTCTACCTCCGCAACACTCACGGGAACCAGATGTAGGTACACATGATGTTGTACGTCGTACTATGTACGCGCGCAACAGGTATGCCTTTATAACATCAAGCATCGTGACGTACTATTGTTTCACAACTACGAGATATAATATTATAATTATTCTCCTGTGTGTGTCGCCGCATTATTATTTTAGTTTTCCGTCCGCCGACGAGGTTTAATCTCGGTTTGATCTCGGTGTGTGTGTGTGTGTGTGTGTGTGTGTGTGTGTGTGTGTGTGTGTGTTAGAATTTTAATGCTTACGTTAGTGTTAGTGTACGTTGTGTGCTTTGGAGCACGCACATTCTTGTGCGCAGGGAGACTGTCAGACCAGATACTCGGTGGCTGTCCGGCCAGAGGGTCAGTTGCATGGCAGAGAGAGAGATTGAGTTAGGGTGTGTGTATGTGAGAGAGAGACGTAATATTTAGCGGTACGTCGTACGTGTCCACATTATTCTCGACTGGTTTCCTCTTCCCCTTTCCCACTACGCCATAACCGACACTCGTAGAGTATACTTTATTCGCAATGGTTCTCAAACTTATAGTCTCCCTCACCCCCGCCCAAAAGTCTTATACTCGGAGAACTCCACACAAAACAAATGAACGTATTCGATTGTATCGTTTTACGTGTAATACTATTATATTTGATATATCCTCCAAATATCCTGTGCGGAATTTATAGTATTTTCATATGAAATCATGCATGAGAGATTGCGAGACGAGTTTGAAATGATGATAACTAGATGGGACGGACACTAGCTGCTGTTTCTTTGGAAATTTATATTAATTTTCGTCGATTATTTTGTTCCCGTGAGTTTAGTGTCTGTATATAATATATACAATATATATTATACCTATATCTATAAATTCAAATTTCTTGAGATGTACTCTGGATTTACATACTATATTATTAATGTTTTTGCACTTGCGGTTTAAAGTACTCTATTATCAATAATTGCAGTAAATATTGTGTAAATATTGTCATTGTAAATATTTATCATGTGAATAAGATTCCAACCGTTGCAAAACAAATGCTGCTGTATACTATTTAGTTACGAATCATTGAAAATCCCATATTCGTTTAATATGTTATAATTTACCAATTGTGAATTGTTTTTATGTAAAAACATTTTATCAACAAGAACTAATATATTGAATGTTAATCAGTTTGAAGTGAAGTATTGTGGTGTATTGATATGGTACTGTGCGACATGTATTGTGCGACGAAATATTTGTGGTTTATCGTAGAGTCCCAAGTACATACGTATCTATAATAGTTATAATTATCTCATACACTGTCATCATGTTATACATAACTTCACGAGGTCCTGCAATTGGAAACTAGCATTTTTAAATTTAATTTCGCTGTATCACGCATTGTTGCATTGACATGTTTTGGTGACGTATGGTTAAAACAATAATCAATAAATAATCAAATAAAAATTGTCTTTTCACTGTAGTTTATTTATTACAAATGGTTGGAGAATTCAGTAGATATAGATTAGACACATTGCGTGACGTTGAAAATATTAATTCATAAAATCACAATGATAGGTAGGTACCTCATAGTTAAAAATAATAATATAAGTACCCAATACGATAGTGAAAAACTGTTGAATTTAGATACCCTCATTTAGTGGCGTAAACAGATATTATTTTCAATGGAAGGGGTTATATAAAGAAATTATTTGTACCTATATGTATATTAAATAATTAAATAATTTAATACTTTTGTATACATCCATATTCTATACGTCATATAACATAATAATAATAAAAACATTCCACTGATAGTACGCAACTGTGTGTTTAGGCTAATTGTACTTTATTATGTCGTCTGTATTGCATAGAAATGCATGGTTATTACTTATTTGTATTAATAAAATAATTTAAATATGCATATAGTTTGTTTAAGATATTTTTAAAACTTTGATATACAATAATTGCATCAAAGAAAAATAGAATTGAATGTATTGTATGTTTTTTATATTCTGTCCTTGATTGCCAATACAAATTAAAGGCATTTTATCGTTTTTTTTATGAGTAAAATATCGAAGCTATAATACTAATATATACCTATATATATATTGATAATTATTATTGATGATATTTCTTTGCTCCATCAGTTGTGATAGTTATGACTTATGATCATCATTGTGTATTCAATGTTACGTCGTTTGTTATACAATTTAAATTTAAACTCTTGCTCGAATATTCGTAAAATTGTGTTTTTTTAAGAGCAAATATATAAAGTTTGCTGTGTTTAAAAATATTTTAGTTTGCAATTATCCAAGTATATTTTAAATTAAAGTAAGTTAAATTAACATTTTTAATATATCGCACTGTCAGTACAATAAGGCCACAACTAAAATTTATGATTTTTGTATTTACGGTGTCATCTACCTCTTTATATTAATAATAATAATATTTTCTGAAAATCTTTATTCCATTGGACGTATAATATGTTAAATTCCTAAGTACAATTTGGTCGTAAAACGAAATGTGTTCGTTTACTGAAACAAGTACATAGGGTCAGAGCAATAAGACCATATTTTTGCCCCCACATGAGTTCTCTATGTATGAGCCCATGTATGTACGAATTTAAATTAAATGAAAAAAAATAAAAATATATATTAAAATATGGCGCTTTTGCAACTTAAAACAATCAAACATTCAGATCTATAGCATATTGAGATATTACATACGTTATCACAATAATAATATTAAAATATTATTATCATTCATTTATTACACTCATTTGTAGTTTGTACTCTAGTCATACTCTATTACCCTAATTCAAAATTTTTAAATTGTGTATATTTTTGTACTATTATAATAACAATAATGACTTTTCGTGGTAGGTAGAGCTAAAAAACTTTTAAGTTAGTCTGATGCAAAGATATCTATTAAAACCCCTAAAAGAGCTACTTAACATAAAGGAAAACCGAGTAAGACAGTAATTACTTAATAATTTATTATAATAAACAGTAAAACTTGTATTTTGCCAACTTAAGTATTAATATTATTTATGTATTATTGAATTAACGTCATACGACTGTTACAAAATGTATACTTAATTTATTAAAATATTTTTTAAGAGAATATAAGTAAATATAATAATTCTACTCTCTATGATTATAAATTCTCAACCACACTACCACAGTAGAAGATATTGATACATTGAGGAAAAATTATTTATTTTTTATTTTAATACAAAAAATGATATTATTATTATAATTTTAAAATTATAATATTATTTTGTAATAATAATAATTTAATATACAAATTGTTATAATTCAATGTCAATATTGCTAAAAAATAATCAAATATTCAAGAGACTGAAGTTGTTCATTTTATAAACTAAATATTATATTATGCTGTTATTTTATTTTTAGTTTAAGTGTTTTTTAGAGTTAACATCAACGTATTTAATAATACAATTATATTAATTAATTCATCGTTTTTAATACTGCAAATATTTTGTTTATGGCCTAAATAGTATTAAAAACTAAAATCAATTTAAAAGGTACAGCAAAAATGTCATAACTAGAACATTTTCAATTTTTGTTCTTTCAAGTTGAAATCACACAAAAATAAAGATATTTACAAGGATAGAAATCACTTGATTATAATCACAACAAAATTATAAATATGTATCTTAACCCTGAACATAATTTTTTGTTTGATGAAAAAATTTTCATTTTATTCTAAACTTTCGTATTGATTTCCTGAACATTTGCTTTTTTTTTGAGTTATATGGCCTTATTGTACTGACAGTGCGATATTTTATCAATGTTTGGAGTGCAACATTGCACATGGTGTAAATCTGACGGTCGGACGCGCTGGCGATTCTTGACAGTATAATATATTATTATTTATGTTGCATAATATACACGATTTAGGGGAAAAACATCCGTCACATTATATATGTTTAATACACAGGATTTGAAACGCTACAGTCGTTATGCTGTTTCCGATCTCGTATTTCCGCAATTATGTCCTTATGTTATTTATATCGTGTGTACGTAATATACGTACGAACGTATAGGTTCTATGTACACATATGCCTACTATATTCCGTCAAAGGCAGGACGATATTACGCAAAAATATTATATCATAATATACGGTTGTGCCGGGGGCGAGAGCTTTCAAGTCAATGGTGGTCGATTAGCACCGAAGAGATCAATAAATACAACCGCCGAAATAGAGAAATACGCGGAAAATCCGACGTATGTATAATATAATATACAACATGCACCGTATTACAGGACACCTGACCGCTATCAACGACGTGATGTTATTATTATTAGGTATTGACTACTGTGTGTCAAGTGGGTAGAT
>WHPZ01583292.1:0-17289 GCA_016617965.1 Macrosiphum rosae | reverse complement strand
TGTTTATATTAGCATTTACTATACACCATACAATTTTGAAAATATTTTGACTCTTTTTGAGCCGTTTACGGACATTTTGAGTTTTCAATTTTTTTAGTTTTTTTTTTCTATAAATATCAATAAAGTTTTATCTGTTGGGCCAAAAAGTGAAAAAATTGAATACAAGGCTCCTGATATATTTTTACAATATCAATTGAAACATTTTAAAAATACATGGGCACATTGTTTTTTATAAGCATTTAAAGATCGAATTTTGACAGAATTTATCAAATTTAAAATTGAATAATTATTTGTTAGTTAAAAATTTATAAAATATTCGACTTTTACATGGAAGGATTGAAAATTTAAAAAAAGATTCCACGTAAGTAGTTAATCCTGTTACCGAAAAATCTAAAAAATACATAAGCACAGTTTATTTTTATAGTTATTTTAAGTTAAAATTTGGACGAAATTACATAATAAAAAACCTAGAATAACTATTTTAGTTATTTTGTTGTGATTGNATAATATTATTCGTGGGTACTTGAAACTTCTAAAGTACACTATTATATATCTATGATAGTATCAGGGTTTGTTGTTGGTGTACCTAATGGATATTATGATATGATTCATTTGGAATTCATTATAAGTCAATTTTTTTTATACCATAAATAAGTAAATAATATGTCTTATACCTGACTGACATACCGTCTCCGCTCAGAATCGTTTTTCTTATACAATTATAATATTATATCATTGAATTGAAATTTAATACCATCCATTATACAGTGACCCACTTGTTATCTACTGTACAGCAGAGCACCTTTTTACTTTTTTTCCTGTTAAAAATATGAACTGTACCTAATACCATCTTGAACTATAATAGTAGGATTATAATATAATACATTTTTTAATTATTAATATAAATAGAATAATATAGTTATACAGACTTATACTTATGTAATAATATATAAACCAAGAGACGTGGCATTAACAGTTGACAATTTCAAATGTCTATAAAAACTAAAAACACACATCATTTTAGATTCTGAGTGGAGCGTTGAATGTACTGATTTTACAATGATGTATGTTATTTTTGTCTGTCATCACCTTTTGGTGGCAGTAAAAATGTATGATTTTCTACTTCAGCTTTTTTTCTGGTAGGAAAGTGACTGTACTTGGTGCTATGAGGGGTACCAAGTAAAAAATTCCCAGCACTTTTCAAAATCGTCAGGAAAAATGAACACAAAATTAAGGAAAAATTAAATATTTTACGTAAAACAGTTTTCGAAAAAATTAATTTTGTTTTTGGGTGTAACTAAATGAATAGTATAGATACATGAACATTTCACTGAATGTATGTATTAGCATTTTCTATAAGAAAATTTCAATTTTTATTAGTTTTTACTTTTTATTGTCGATAAAAAATGTTTCACTCAGTAAAAAATATTTAAAATTTAATGCAGGTTTATTATACATTGTTGTTAGTGGAAATAAATAACTTGAAGTTAAGCATAAGTCAACAGTAATTTATTATGATCGTCTTAAATTATAATTTTGACGAAATTCATCAAAATCACAAAAATGTTCAAAATATTTTGAGTTAGAAATTCATGAAAATGTTTTATGTGGATCTAAAATTTAAAAATGTATTACAATTTATTAACTGATTATGTATTCTCATAACTAGATGGTTCTTACTATAACCAAAAAATCTAAAATATATATACACGGTTCTTTTTTACAGACATTTAAAATGTTCAAATTTGGACGAAATTACATATTTAAAGGATGAATAACGATTTTAGTTAGGTATTTCGTTGTAATTTAAAAATATTATTTGCGGGTACTTGAAACTTTTACAGTATATTATGATATTTTATACACACAATGACATTTGCAAATGCAATTTTTTCGTCAAAAATAAATTTAACTTACTGTTGTAGCCATACAACTAGCCACTAATAATAGTACTAACGTCTAATAGTAAAATAAACTGCTTTAATCACAATCATATCATAAAACATACTTCTTAATATATAAGCTGACTGACCGCCGTCGTTTAGAATCTTTTTCGTATACAATAGTTTTATATCAATGAATTCAAATTTAACACATTCATTACAGTGACTCTCTAGACACCTAATGTAAGTACCACAGCGCGTTACTTACTTCCCCGCTTTTTTTAAAATTATATTATATCTAGAAAATGCTTATAATATATTTAGTGAAGGTTTGAAGTAAAGTCACTCTTAAATTATTAAAATAAACAGTATACAACTATAGTTATACTTATGGAAAAATATATATTAAACAAACATAGCATTAACAGTGGCAATTTACAATGTCTATATTCTATAAATACTCAAATAGAGCCAAAAGGTTTTCAATATTGTATTATACCTAGAAAATGCTTATAACATATTTAGTAAAAGTTTCTAGTAAAGTTTCAAGTATCTACCGGTATTCGTTTCTTTGAATTACGACAAAAAACAAAATTGATTCTAAACATACCCGTTTTTCCGTAACTTGTTTTAGTTATTTTCCTAATTAGTAAATTTTTCCTCCAAAAGTCATAGGAATTTTCTATTTTTGAGTTTTTGACCATTCAATGAACAAACTACAACCTGCAATTTGTAACCAGACACCACCCGCAAAGTTTAAGATTGCAGCATTTTTTTAACATTTTCTAAACTCGATGACAAACACATAAATAATAATAAAATACACTGATCGTTATGAAACCAATAATACATTCGTCGTCGCTCCACTCGGAATTTAAAATGTTTATTAAAAAAAAACCTAAATATCTATATACCGTTAACCGCATATCATAAATGACATGAATCTTAATAATAAAAAATAAAACCTTTTTTTTTTGTGCGCTTAATAATATGAATAATAAAATATACACTCACGTGGTTTGTCCAACTCAAACGTAGAGTCATCGATCGCTGCTTCGTTATCTTCGTCCATCAGTAACAATGACGGATCATGTTGCAGTGGCAAGTCGTCTCGGTGGAGGCGCAGGTCACCGATATTTCCTCCGGAATATAATTGTCTTCGCTTGTATTTATGACGGCCCCGGTGACTGCCGCTGTTACGGAGCGATTCGCAGGTCAATACCTTGGACATTGCTAACCAAACTACAGTTAATAGGACGATGGAACCCAATGACATTGTCTGAAACATAATATTATCGTTTTGATGGAGACACGATATGCTGATATCTCAAGGTTTCAGATGCACTCGGTTCTTAAACCTACTTAGAATTTAAATATTATGTAGGTAAGTAGGTGTATCAAATATTTTACCCGCGGTTCTGGATATAAATTGTTGATGATTTAAACGAAACGTCATATGCATATTGAAAACAAAAATCATAATATTATATAAATAATATAGTGTATTATGTTACCCCCAATTTGTTTCACCACTATTACACCATATGAAAAGGTAAAAAAAAATTGACTTAAAACGTTACCCGTTAACCTAACTATTATTTAAACCTAATTTATGTAAAAAAAAATTATTAAAAATAAAAATATATAAAGTCTTGAACTCAGACTAGAGTACTAGACTATGTTATTCCTACTTTTGTTCATACTGCTGAGTAATATACTGGATATACTAATATCACTGGATATTTCCTCTAATCGCGTTCTTCTTGTCGTTTTTTTTTCTTCCATTATCAAATTTGATTATTTTATTTATTTATATTATTATATAGATTGTAAATAAAAACTTTTAATAAAAAAAAAAAAAAACTTTACATTTTGGATAATAATATATATTAACTGTTTACTATTTTATGGCTGATTACACATTTCAAGACGTGACTTATACTTATGGGGAGTTGAACATAGGCAATATAAAATAAAAAACGTGTACGGGCGAAGTAAATAATTATCATTACCTACAGTGTCTCCTTTTCCCTTTTTATCACCGCAACACTCGTACTCACACGCATAATATGTCAACTGCATATTATTCAACAATACCGTGAAGGTGGCAGGACGCGCATGAACTCACATTATTTCACTCGTAAATAGACGAAAATAATTTTATAATTCTGTGACACGCGATCAGATCCAAAAACACGACAAAGATTTTGAAACCTAATTTTCATGTTTCATTGCGTTTGTACTAGGGAATGGTTAAGCCTTTATAATTTGTATCATAATTATTGTTATATGCATACGCGTATAGTTGATTGGTAAATGTCAGACACGTTCATGTTGGATAAGTTTATGTACAAATTCGTCGAAATTTGTAAGTCCAATTTCAAAAAGACACAATGAGACAAAGACCTCAAACTTGTTTACTACCTACCCAAAAATAGTAGAACGTAATTTTTTTTGACTGCAGGACGGAATATGTTAACATTACTTGCTCCAAACCATTAGCGAATCCAGGAATTCAAGAAGAATTACAAGATATTTGCATTATCTATATTAAAACCATAAAAACAATTATAGTATATAAGAATTATCTAAAAAATGCACTGCCCAAGCGGCTGAAAGATCTTTCGTCATGTTCCACTGACCACTCAACCACTGTCCCACACTATCCAATATATTATGAACTATACTCTATATACTCTAAGTAAATTCATTTTTTCGATTCTAAACCTAATCAAAAAGTTATTGGTTTTAGAATGTTCCTAACAGTTTAATATCAGTAAATACTTTTAAAAGTAATAAATATATGTTCGGTGTATTTTATCTTAATTATTTTATTATTTGAGAAAAGAATAAAAATAAGTTTTGAGGTTGTAAGAAAAAAAAACAAAACTAATATAATCAAACCGTAATAAAAATATTTATGTTAAACTATTCAAAATGTAATTAAATAAATTTTATTCCATAATTTTAAATCAATATGCGGTCTAGTGTTCAACGGGTTAAAAAAATTAATTAACTGCCTAATCAAGATCTTTTAGTACCTGCTCAGCATTTTTATAAATTTATTATTATTATATGCACGTATGTAGTAGTTAGTATAAGAACGTCAGTCAAATTCGTTAAAATATATATAATATGGAAATGTATGAGGTATAAAAATATACCTAGTTAAATTGTCCTATATACCTACTATATGGAAAAGGTTAAAAATCAGAAAATGTGAAATTGAATAATATTTATCTAAACAAATTCAGGAGTCAACGCAGATTCAATAACTCCGGTACCGGGCTTAAAAAGGGTCTCTGCTTGTTTTGAATATACCTACCGGGCTCAAAAACTGTTTCCCAGCAGGTGATAAAATCTAGTTTGTGTTTGCCGTGATTCCAATAATAAACGCGAATGAATCTCGAAATGACTCGTACATCACTCAAATTAATGAATGAAAAAAAATATGTGACATATTGGCCTGTATTATAGTCGTATGGGTACGTTCTTTTTTTTTTTATTTGCCATACGAGTATAATGTAGGCACGCGTTAATATTCAACGGGGTAAATCCGAGAGGTATAACCCACAATTATTACCGATAATATAAGCAATTATGCTGGCCCTACTATGTAGTATAGTACTGCTACTATTACTACTGTCTACTTACTACGATACCTACAACTACTAACTACTGCAACTACAGTACTATACAATACCTACTACAACAGCTATAGTGGTGTAATACCACAGAGTAATAATAATAATAATAATAAGGCTGGCTGGCTGTCGGATACTCGATTAAAGAGTGGCCATATATGGCTTTATATCGACCAGGAGAAAAAGGGTAAAATGATGATGGGTTTTAAAGAGCTATATGTTGCAGCAATAAGGATTTTTTTCCTTCTTTAAAGACTCCAATGCTGCGAGGCCCTCTGAGGTTTTCTAAAGTGAGTGGTAAGTACGCGCCCGCACACACACACAGTACACATTCATACACACCTATAAACAATTATTGCATTTAAAACGTGGCGCGAGTCGCCGCTACTATAATATAATACTAAATGTACTGGAATATATAGTAAAGGTACAAACACATAAGCACTCGCACAAATAATAATATACTCGTATGCGCGCACACGCATTCGAATGTCAAGTAGGTACTGTGTGCCCACTGTGTGCTTTTACGTATATAATATAATGTGCGTTGCGTATATAAAACATATAGTGGTGTGTACACTGTACATATGTATGTATATATATATATATATATAAATATTTGTGTGTTGGAGACCGACAGTGATTATTATAATAATGTAACGTCATTAATAGCAGAGAAAATCCTCGTGTATAGTGGCTGAGCCCACACGACCAACCCTTTAGCGCGACTATCATCAACACATTTAAAAACAATATAAACGCGTTACAGACAACAACTAAATCAATTATGCAGATGTAAAGATATAATAATAATAATAATAATGATAGTAATAATATTATTATATGTGTATGTACTATAATATTATATATATTTATATATATATAATACACAAAATACATTATTCCAGTGTACATGTAAACAAAGAACAACAATAGACGCGGGTATATATACGCACAGCACACGCAATAGATAATAGCCAATAGGAATAACGATAACGTCGATAACGATCGTTAGGATAATGTCGATGAGCACATCAATCACGCTGTAAAAGCACATCTGTCCTTCATATATTTACAATAATATTATAAACGACTATATGGGTGTCGGCGGCTTGTACAAAAAGAGTTGAGTTACAATATCTCTGTTCCTTTTATTTTTGCTCTTATATATATTTCAAATAATACAACCGACATATTGGTATAGGTAAAATGGTAGACAACACAGTGAGATATAGAGATGAAACCGTAAATGTGCGTTATGTCAATTATTTCAATACCAATTCCAATATTCTATGAAACCCCCGAAAAAAATCCTTATTACCTACCTACTCAATATTTGTTGGATATTGTAGGTATATGATATTCACATCGTAATATTTGGTTCTTATCCAAAAATTGGGTGTGACTTCATTGGAATGTCAAAAAATCCACGTTCCCCCGACATTTGCTGAACAAAATTAATTTCTATTACTTTCTTTGATGTAGTATATTCAATAAAGTGTATTAATTATTTAATTATTCCATAATTTTCTATGAAACCTAATTATCCAAACTGTTTGATCTTAAGTAGGTACATTGTAAAATGTTTTTTTTCTAAGAAAAACTGTCTACCTACTCTTACTCGATGTCAACGCTTTTTATAACAAAAAAATTGGGTATTACTATTAACAGTATATATTTTTAATTACATATTTCAAAAAATGTATCAATACAATTCACAACTTTTTTTTGTTTTTATAATCATTGAACATTTAATTTATGAAAACTAAATGTATTTTCGTTAGATAATATATTTTGATAAATTTAAACAAATATATTTTACAACCATTAGTTTTAAATTGCTTGTCCGCTACGAATAATTAAATTACGAGTATAATACTGAATTATTATTATTTAACGACCGTGAAATTGATTTAAAAACTATAGCTGTACATTGTACAATGTACATTCGATTTATGCGAAAGAGATTTAATATTTATATTTTCATAGTGGATTCCTTGATCTACTGAAAAATAACATTTTAGAACTGAATTATTTAATAGACTGACCTATATTTTAAAAATTCAACATAAAACAATTTCCTTTACTATTTAAGTTTAGTAAACAAATTGGTTGTGCCCTTAAATTTGAGTAACCCTGTAATTTCGTTTATTTAATATAGGTAATAATATTTCTATAATTTGCAGAGTTATGACTTATTAATTCAGTACTCACTTTGACGTGTATTAAAGTAAAAGTTTTTACTAAATAAAACAAATTATAATATATATATATACAGTATTTCAGATTAAAGCGCTCAGACTTGCATGCATGCAATATACACTAAGAACTTCGAAATATGACCTAAAACAGCCCCAATCCTGCTAAAAATTAGTTGATTATTTTAATAGGTATCTACTTTATTTAAATAACCTTATTAAAAAAAAAAAAACAACAAAATTGCGATTTCATTTCTGTAATTGGAATTACTTAATTTCTGTAATTTAAAACTAAAGGACCTAACCTAACACATCTTAGTTTGTTTGCGTATTGTTTAACAAAGTTTACTGGAAGAAATATCCTTAAACATTTTATGGGTGCTATAGAAAATAAAACAATCATTCAGAAATACAAAATCTAAAAATTTTAAATGAAACATCCATTCTAAAATATATTAAAAAATATGCTTGTCTAAACGTGTTTTGTATCTTAGTCCATAATGTCTTTAGTACAAAATAAATGTGATAAGTAATTGATTTTTATAATCAACCCAGCAGAAAAAAGTGCAAATACGTTAAATTGACTGAATATTATTACAACTATGACTAGGTAACAAGTAAATTTAATAACAAATATTTTTATACTTAATCAATTATAATTTTAGTTGTTTGTCGTTGACATAAACACTTGTACCTAAAGCCAAATTTATTTATTAGTCGATTCTTAATGATGATCACAGTCTGTCAGAAGTAAACAAAACGATCAAATTTATTTTATTTTTATTATTATCTAAACGACATTTCTTTACTAGTTAAAATACTCTTAAGTTAAAGGAATTCTAATATATTCATTCTGGTAAAACAAGTTTCTTTTTCGCACACAGGCTACTTCAACCATCAAAACAACAATATCGTCTGGCCGTCTGCCAACTATTCAGCATCATATAATTTATGGTTACTTTAATGTTATAAAATATTTTATAAAGGTATTATTTTTATAGATTGGCCACAAAAAGAAATGTCATGCTCGATTGACGTTTTAAAATTGTCTATAAACTACTTTTAATTTACAAATAAATTCTAACAAACAAGTTATACAATATATACCCACATTAACAATAAAATTAAGTTCCAGATTTGAATACAAATATCGGGAAACCAGTTCTGAATTTAATGTGGCTTATTTTAAATTTTATTCATATAGTGAAATTAATATATAATTCAATTATAGTTAGTGTTTTATATACTTAACATTATAAATAACGTCATGGTTAAAACTAGTTCTATGTCTCAAAGTTTTAAAAACTAAGTATTGTTAAAATTTTTACTAGTAACCAAACAGTTATTTATTTATAAAATATTACATGATCATTTTTTTATGTTAAGCTATATCAACAAAAATTAAAAACTGTCAATGTAGGCTTCAAACGCATTTTAAAAAATGGAAACAAAACATCAGAAGCTTTACATCTGAAAACTTTTTAGCTGAGCTTCAGCGTCAGCAAATAAAGGTTGTACCCACTGTTTAAATAATGAAGTTGATCAACGCAGATGAACTCTATGGACAAATTTAACTTTAAAACATTTCAGTTGCATATGTATATTTCATAAGTAGTTGAAATGTACCAACATAATTAAAACATTATATTATGATTATTAAACTCGGATGAATATTACAGCTTTTAATACCTATACCTACCTACCTTATTACGAAATATAAATAATTTAAAAGTAAATTGACAAACATTTAAAAAAAAGACTACGCATAAGTGATAATAATCTACTAAATAATCAAAAATAGTTGTAATTTTATTATATTTTAATAGGAACCAATTTGTAATAAAATAATATACTTACCGACTACCTGCACCTTTTAAGTATTCCAAAATAAAAACCAATCGTTTATATTTTCATCGTGTAAATAGTCAGAAATCAAAATTCTAAAAATGAATACTCCACAATGGTTTTAAAAATACATATCAATTAACGATTTTCATTACTTTAGGAGTACCTATATATGGTTAAATATATAGTTCAATTGACCGAATATCACGTTAAAATCTATATAAAAAAAAAATTGAATCATACTGAAACATTGATGTTAAGCACTCATCTCAAGTAATAATAAATCACCACATTCAAGAAAACGATTAGGTACCATGTGTATTCTACTCTCAGTAAATATACTGTAATAGGTATATGTAGTATACGTGTATACGGTAGTCTACTATAGTATAGTGGTAATGCTTATGTCGTGTTACGAAGTTGAAAGAGCTTTTAATATAAATTGTGAATAAAAATAAAACAACTTGATTCACCCGGAATTAAGATTTAAAGTTAAAATATACATAACTAACATATTTACAACAATGAAACCTTTTCCAAAATAGGTCCTAATGTCCGTTTTAGAGCCACGCGTATAATAGTACGCAGCGTGTTACACGCGCGTTTTTTGATTTACATTTTATAAGTTCGTTTGCACTGACGGCATGATAAATGAATGTCAACCATTTCGAGCAAAAAATAGTAAAAATATAAATAAGTACATACTAAGCCAGTGTTTGGAATCTATATATATTATGTTTATAATTTATTATTAAAAATGTTTTTAATTTCAAAAAATACTTGAAATACCTCCATTTTAGCAATAATGTTCCTGTTTATTTTCGTGTTTTTTATTTTAATTTTTAATTTTTTGTTTGCAAAAATTTTTTAAATTTACCTTAGTTTTATATGGTAAGAATTACATGTTTAATTTTAAATTAATTGGTTGATCGATTTTTAAGGTAGTTTTCATAACCTACCTACTTAATTAAAAATATTTGAAATGTTTCAAGTGGAGTAGGCATCATTTGAATTCTATGTAATCAATATTTTTATATTAAGATATAATACCTACACAAGATGGATGGAAAAATGTGTTATCATCTATGTAACAAACTTAATTCTAACTTGATATTAGCTAAGTTGAGGGCGAGGTTGAGGGCCTAACGTCAAGTTAAGTATTATTTAATTTTAGTTAATGAATAAATCAGCTTTTGTAAATATACAGATTAGAGATATAACACAAATAGGTAAAGAGTAGTATAATAAATTATTGAGATAAATTTAGCAGCTCAACCAAAATAATGAATTTGGTAAAATTATAATTTTAACCTATAGGTTCCAAATTATGGTTGATTATTATACAATTCTAATAAGTTCTAATCTACATTGTTTCTTATTTCTAAAAACACGATACCAGTATTTATAAGCGTTTAAGATAAAATGGTTGTAGGTACAATTTGTAAGTCGTACAACCACAAATTAATCTACAACAGACGAACGTGAGAAAAATAACGTAAAACATTTCCACTTAATTTTTAATAATATAATTATGATGTTATATATTTAATTATGTCCATAATTTTTACCTTACCTATATAGTATAGCAGTGCCTCAGAATGAATAATTCAAAGTAGTTTTCATCTATTATAGTCGTAAGTAAAAATTTAGGTCGTCGTCATTATATTAGCCAGCTATTTCATCGACTGCTAGAGGATATGCCATTGGCAGTATATCCGCATAATTGTATTCGAATGATGTTGCTAATAAAACCGTTTTATTGAATTTAAATAATTTCAAAATTAAATTCTTCACTAAATAACTCAGTTATAATCGCGTAATAAGATAATATAATAGTGTAGCTACAAAATATTTATAAAAGTCAGTGAGTGGACTATAATAATACTACATCATTAGTTTTAACGAAATTTAATCAACGGTCGACAAAATATACGGTAGGAAGTTATAATATCACGATGTAAGAAAACTTTCTGATAGAATTAAAACTCGATCAAATTCAAACGAGACTAATATCGTTCTGTTGTTGATGTATTTTTTTTTTTTTTTTACATTAAAAATGCGACAACTGTTTTCCGTTTTATTTTTTTTTTTTTTTATTTGCGATCAAAACAATATGACGCGAACGTCCGCCATCGGACAGAAAATAATAATTAATGTGGACATCGTCGTTTTTAATTTACGCAAAAAGCCACGTGGACCGCACATCGATCGTTCAGCACCGGACGGGCATGACTACACCGCACGACAAACGTCCCCGTCGCTGTCGGTCAGCCAACTGCCTACAACTGCTTTCCGCACGCGTGTACGTGGTACCTCTTCTAAAGAGGTTTTCCCTGACGCGTGCGACACCAACGCCGCCGCACGCTATGGCGCGACTCTTTTCCCTCCGCGCGCCGCCAACGGTATCTCAATTAGGCGCAGTACGCCTTGGCGCTTGCACGGTAGGCAGGTACATTATTATTGTTATTATATAATTATATTATGATATTAATATAATAGCGTTTTCTTTTGTACCTCTACAACACTACCGTGGAGACGGGTGTGCGAAATCTGTGGGGTAGGCCCGTACGCTTTGTCACGATAATAATATTATATTTTCAGATGCACCTGTTATTTTTAGATTCTCAGCTGAGCGAGGGAGCTAGTGGTTTTACAATGGTGTTTATTATTATTTTTTTTTTTTTTGCATAATATCCTGTACACATATTTCTACCAGAAGCAGTGCTTCTATTTCAACACATAGTACCTTGTCTTTTAGCAAATTGGATCAAGATGGTACTTTAGAGAGTTAATTTTTCGATTTTCTCAATAGTTATTTAATGCCAAGGGAACACTACCGATAAATTACGAAAAACCGCTAAAAATGGGATTTTAATTTCTAACACTTTGTTTATTACCATAGCAACGAATTAAAAATAATAATATCAATTCAACTTACAGGCCATAATAAATTATAACAATATAAAAATCCAGACTGACAAACCGACTCCGCTCACAATCGTTTTTCTTATACAATGATATTTATATATCATTGAATTCAAGTTTAATACAATCCATTATACATTGAACCACTTGTAACCTACTGTACAGCACAGCGACATCCACTTACACTTTTAATACACTTTTTCTGTATTGACGCGCACACTGCTGCACTGTTGTAAGATTATGTACGGGTTACCAACGAAATAAAACGTCTCTATACACGGGGTACAATATTGGGTTTTAGGTTTACCAGGTTAGGTAAAGTGGTACAAACTGTATCTATTATTATATTGATCATATAGTACAATAAGTATAATAATATGTTTAAGACAAATATATTTCGTTCCAATGAAGTATGTATACAAAACAATCACTGCAGTGGCGCCGAACATTCATCCGGTTCAATGGAAAAATCATGGGTTGGAATAATTAACTTTATTGTTGATAATAATAATTATTATGAGTTATATGATGAATATATTATGCTATTTAGTGGAATATACTATTTGTGTGGTTATGGTTTTATAAATTGAACCAGTTGGTAAAATATAGGTAGGTACCTTAGGCGCCATTTCATGAATGACATATTATAATATAGTTTTTATACGAATCCACCTTAGATATTTGTATATACATTTATTATCCATACAAATAAAACTGTTTAATATTAATGGTGTGATGATAATGATCATACACCAATGTAGTTGGTTATCTACAAAATTATATTATACAGACAGTTACTTTATTTCTAACAAATTATTAGCTATTACAATTATTACATAATTTTAATGTTATATACCTACCTAATTATTATGAATAACTAAATTTTATTTCATTTTTATTTATTTATCAAATACATCGGTCGTCTAATGATTACAGAACCTAAACAGGATATTTAATATTTTTAAATATTATCATGTTAATAAAACATGATTATTATTTATTTTATTCAACATACTCTTTGAATATTTTATCTAGCGGTTCTTAAGCGGTTCTCTGCCTTCTTATATCCCAGTACAACCTACACATTTTTAAAACGTTCGCATAGCCAACCACTTGAAATAAAATCCCGATCTTTGTAGATATAAAATAAATATATACGGGCTTCACACCTTTGGTAGTGCTATAACTGGACTAAGTTATTATCATACTCGTGTCGCAAAACGTAATATATTAAATCTCAATACATCATTTAATTGTACCATTTATGAAATTTTCGTTTACCAACGATTGAGAATCACTGGTCTAGGTGAAGATTTCAGGTAAGCAATGGGAAACTAGTGCCCCCGTCGTCTTCGGTTAAAAAAGGGGTGAAAGTGCAAATCCTGCAGCGACGAAAAACAGGATCTGAAGAATAAAGGCTGTGTGTTATAATTAATAAAAAGTTTTTTGTTGAATAATTAATAATTATAAAACCAAAGTAATATAACTTTGTTATTAATAACATAAAATATAATTAATGTCATTCATTCTATTATTATAACCGAGAAATACATATTGAAAAATATGTATCTTTTACTTCTAACTAAAAAAGACACAAGGTACAATATGTATCTAAGATATACCGGACCAACCCAGCTGATCTATGGATTCACATTATTACGTATATTGATTATATTCTTACGTTTTTTTGGACGTGATAATATATACCTATTTTAGATATTAACACTAAGGCACCTGCAGGATGCAGATCAGATTTTAGGCAAGATATCTTTTGATACTTTCATGATGTGTTTATGTATCTTTTTTTGAATAACTGGGTTAAACTATTTTTTGTGCACCTACCCGCTCACCTTAAAAGATGATAATTTATTTTTTTAAATAGTAATAAATGAAAGGATTATTTTTAGGGGGGTTAGGAGTGAATTTTTCCGATTTCCAAGTACAACATTTGTGACTGTATACACTAAGTACCTAGTCACTAATGACTGGTATTTTATAGTAATTCTAATTTCCTGCGTAATGTAATCATTTTGGTACTGGACAAAACGGATAACAAAACCTACTGGTAAATCAATGAATGTATTGATTTTACAATGATGTGTGTTTTTTTTTTTTGTGTCTTGTGTACACGATAAATAGTCTAAATCATGCTTCGATTTTCAACTTTAGTATCTTTTGGGTCTCTCTGGTGGGTAAGTGAATCTAGTTAGTGTATGCGGGAGGTTAGATTTAAATTAGCAGTAGTTTTCAAATGGGAATTTTTACTCAAAATCATATTTAGACAAAATCGACTTTGGTTTTTGGTGTAACTTTAAAATAAATAACTGTAGATGCATGCAATTTTTACTGAATATTTATATTAGCATTTTCTATACACCATACGATTTTCAAAAATGTTTGTCTATTACTCAAGTTGAGCTATTTATATGCATATGAAATTTTCGATTTTGTTATTTTTTTTTTTTTTTAATTTTCAATATGTGAAAAAACTTAAAAATATAATGTACAAGGTTCCTCATAAATTTTTGTTAGTGAAAATTAAAAAAAAAGTGAGCGTTATTCAACAATAATTTTCCATGAGTGCCTGAAGTAAGAATTTTGAAAATTTGAAAACCATTTAGAGTTAGAAATTCATAAAAATATGTATTTTTTATCTAAGAGTTTAAAATTGAATGCAAGATTCCTCAAAAGTTTGTCTACTTTTAACAAAAAAAAAAATGCTTACCGGTTTAATGTCAAATTACATTTTTAAGAGCGTTTGAAGTTCAAATTTTTACGACATTGGATATTTACTCAATTTCTCATGGAATGGTTTTCTTATTTTGTTATAATTCAAAAACGAACAACCGTAGACACTCGAAACGTAAGTAAATACACAAATATTAAAAGTTACCTACTAGTACAAGGTCTATGGTTATAATACAAAACTCCGTTTTTACGATCAATGCGAATAATAATAATATACAAGTGGAAAAAACAAATACCTATTGAAAATCACTTTGATTAAAACATTAAAACATAGTAAACTTGTTAAATTAATCAGAAATTGTTTTCAAAATTACAATCCATCTAACTATCTTACTGATATTATATTATATTATGTAACTACCTTGGTGATATTATTATATTTTACCGTCATAGCTTTTGGCTTTATGTTCTTTTGAGTAACTAGAAAACAGTACCTTTAATATATTACCTAATTAATGTGCTTGTTATATAGTTGTAGAAATAATTCAAAAAATATCCCTCGTCCCACAATAAAAACTGTATAGGTAGGTACCTAGTAATAGTTGGTATTCCACTGGCCTGCTGGTACAGATGATGTTCACCGATTAAAAATAAACTATAAATACGGTGGATAAATATTCAGATTAGACACACACTCTGAGGTTATTTGGTCGTCGGATGTCACACACTGACAAGTCACCAAAATACAGTCATAATATTACATTATTAATTAGCCTATATTTTTCTCCTTTAAAGACGTTCGACTGTTGTAGTCCTCAGTATGTTTACTTATTATTATAACATATTATTATGTCATAGTAAAAACGTACAGTAAAATTATTCATGACTATACTGATAACCAGTTAGCTTTACGTTTAAACGTTTGTATAAATAGTTTCTTTTTTAAAATTAGATTGGTATAGGTACCTCTAAAGACTAAAATGTCCGAATATGTATCCTAGTTGCTCCCACACGTCACACAGTCACTCATAAATACAAAAAAATACATTATGGTTATTTTTGATAGTAGGTTCCATATCATTATTATTACATAACTATATTATATATTTATATCCACATATCTATATACCACAGTTCTTAACTATAAATATGACAACAAAGTACCAAGTATTAGGAAAATACATACTTGCTTAAAAGTTAAAACGATCATGTTTGCTCACCTAGTATAAGGCTATAGTTTTCTTTTTTCCTTTTATTTGTATCTGTAAACACGATAAGTAGGTATCTAGTCGAAATAATGTTTCGATTTTCAACTTTAGTATCTTTCCCGATGGGAAAGTGAATCTGGTTGGTGTATTCGAAAGGTCAAAATTGAAAATTCATTGTTGGACGTAATTACACAGTAATTTTTGTAAGAATCTAAAGTTCGAATTTTCTCAAAATTCATAATAATCTAGAAAAATTGGAAATTATTTTGTGTTAGAAATTCATAAAAATTTTAAATTTTATATCTAAGATTTGAAAATTAAAACCAAGATTCTTCGTAAGTTTTTCTACGTTTATCAAAAAAAAAAAAATATCGACCGGAAGGTCAAATTTTTATGAGCGTTTCAAGTTCAAATTGTTACAACATTGGTTATTATTATTTTTATTTTTCATGTAACGGTTTTCTGAATTTTGTTGTAATTCAAAAACGGATAATCTTATAGATACTTAATAATATTTACACCAAATGTTTGTTTTATATTTTTTATTTTTTTTTATACTTATAAAATTTTCAAAATATTTAGACTCGTTTTGAGTTGTTTATGAATATATTCACTTTTCAATTTTAGATTCTGAGTGAAACGATGAATGTATTGATTTTACAATGATGTGTGTTTTTTTATTTTTTTTGTCTGTGTACACGATAAGTAGTCGAAATAATGCTTCAATTTTCAACTTCAGTATCTTGTTCGATGTGAATATCGTTGGTGCATTGGGGAGGTCAAAATTGGAGGTTAAATTTCCCAGTAGTTTTCAAAAGCGCCGGGAAAAACAAAAGAAAAATTAAGGAAAAACGGGAATTTTTACGCAAAATCTGTTTTCGAGAAAATCGATTTTGGT
>WHPZ01583290.1:0-33561 GCA_016617965.1 Macrosiphum rosae | reverse complement strand
AACAAAGTATTTCGATGAATAAAATATTCAGAAATAAAAACGGCAAACGACCAAAACGCGGTGACGAAAATAAAAAAAAGACTTCGTGACACGTATGACACTGTCATGTGACTGCTGCGGCGAGCGTTTTGTATGTAAGTGCGTATATTAACGTCGTACATTATTATTAACGCATAATATATATATATATACATAGTTTATACACCTATATATACTATACCTTATTACAGTATAAAATATATATTATTACTGTGTCACCCCGACGTCACCGCGGCTTGTCTATTATATTGTGTTGCGTGTAGGCCCCAAAAATACGTGTTTGTCATATAGCGTAGGTATGTACGTAATATTATAATATATTATATTATATGCGTAGTACATATAGGTGGCACACTGGCACTCTTCGGCTGATTTCGACCGAGGGAAACCAGTTTGGATATATACGCATATTACGCATTTATAAGCATGTTATAAAATATTATTGTATTCCCTGCAGATGCAGCGCCGCCGTCGCTAACCGTCGTGCAAGTGGCCGTGTCCACCCCCAAAAAGGGCTATTAATTTTAAAAACATATATTTTTTTTTTCACTCTCGAACGCGCACCGCGGGGGAGACATCGGTGCAGTATTTACGCGACATCTGCCAGTCACATGGTCGGGCAACCCGTTTGCACACATACGCACACACACACACACACACACACACACTCACTCTAATTAACGATCAAAACCGTTTCGAACCACTGCCCGACGGGTAAACATCGTGATACGTAATAATATTAATAATACTATGCATACACGTCGTGGTGATGTATAATATTTGTATAAGAGTATGATATTATGCATTATGTGCCGTGCGTGTGTCGCGAGAGCTAAATCGTATAATACAATATGACTGTAACTCAGTCGACGTGTGACAATAACATTACATAGGTATTGTTGCGATTGGCATTATAATAGGTATAGATACGCGAACTGTATAATATAATAATATTATAGTGACGTCCATTGACGTCGGAGTGGACAATTAGTTGCGTAGCTAATACCACGGTCCAGCACTCCAGCAGCAACTTGCTTAAACGCGTATTATTACAAACAGTGGCGTGACTATAGGATCTATTTCCAACGCTCATAAAAATTTAACTTGACTTTCTCATAGATATTTTTTTTTGATAAAGGTAGATAATCTTATAAGGAATCCTGTATTACATTTTAAGATCTTAGATTTAAAAAGAAAATTTTTTACGAAGTCTTAACTCAAAATAATTTGATAATTTTCGTGATTTTTCTATATTTTGTCAATTTTTGAACTTTAAATGCTTATAAAAAAAAAAAATGTGATTAATGATTTTTAATATTTTTCATCTACCTTTGAAAAAATATACTAGGAGCCTTCTATTAAATTTTCAAGCATTTTTAAATAACAAATAAAATTATATTGATATTTTTAGAAAAAAAAACTAAAGTAAAAATGGAAAATGAAAATGTTCCTAAACAGTTCAAAACATATCATAATATTTTGAAAATGTCATCGTGTATAGAAAATGCTAATATAAACATTCAGTCAAAATTGCATGTATCTAAGGGCATTTGTTTAAGAATTGCATCAAAAACCAAAATCGATTTTTTCGAAAACAGATTTTGTGTAAAAATTCCCGTTTTTCCTTAATTTTTCTTTTGTTTTTCACGACGCTTTTGAAAACTACTGGAAAAATGATACTTTTGACCCTCCCAAGTACCACCTACATTCACTTTCCTATCAAAAAAATACTGTTGAAGAAAATCCAAGCACTTTTACTGTCCTAAAAGGTGATGACAGACACAAAAATAAAAATTAAAAAAACACACATCGTAAAATCAATACATTCATCGTTCCACTCAGAATCTAAAAAATATGTGAAACATTTTTTTTCATTTTTGACTTAGTGAAAAGGTATTTATCTTAATTTAAAGGAAAAATAAATAGAAAATTTAAAATGTCTAAAATATGAAATGAATTGAAATGTATAACATATAATATAATATACATAGAAGATAAAATAAAAAGTTTTTCCCAACTGTTAAGCAAATAACTTTTAATTTCACCCTTCAAATGTAGGTACTAACTAGATCCAATTTGCAACCAGAAATCATCTCCAAAGTTGAAGAACAAAACATTTTTTCTACAATAAAACGCCGTGTACATACACAAAAACACATAAAATTGTAAAATCTCAATACGCATTAATCGCTACGATCAGAATCTAAAAGATTTCACCTTTAAAAGTATAAAACAAGTTCAACAGTATATAATGCAGATCGATAAATAAATAATCGCTAAAATATTGTAATACAATAGTATACCTCTGCGTTGGTAGGCGGAAAAAAACCCCATGGGAAAAAAGCCCAGAAATATAAATATAAATATAAATTAACACATGTATACTCTACTCCTAGTTAGTAATTAATATGTACATATGGCAAAATGTAATAATATATTATAACAAAAATAATAATTAATTGTTAATTGTATAAAATAGATATTGTAAATAAAATTATTTAAATCTGTACCTATAACATATGTAAGTATTCTAAGTTTAGATGCTTCGTGGAGTAGGGAACCAACATTTTTCAGGGTACCCGAAGGTAGGTACGGTTGTATCACAGCATCACAATTATCTAAAAAAAAAAAAAAAATACTTATATTTTATAAAGTTATAATTGTCTGCTTAAGAATATTATAAAATGTATAATGTATAATTTATGCTGTCATCAATGCATTAAAAACTATAATGTTGTTTTATAATGACTTAAAACTATAAAATAGTTTAATACATAAATAGTTTTTTTTGATAATGGGTGTTTACTGTTAAAATAATCACTATAATAATATTATATTGGGACAGAGTGGCCGAGTGGTCTAAGACGTCGGTTGTGACGCAGCCAATGTCGGCTCGATTCCCGGCCACGGGTGGCATTTTTCTTCGGGCAAGTCACGGTGTCCGAAGAATAAATGCCGCTATCCCCCCATCCAGGCATGGCAGATACCTACGGGTGCCCACTAAAAAATCTGCCAAACACTCACATGTTCCACCCCCTTACAGTTCCACAGGCTAATAACCTCAGTAGTTGAAGCCTCNAAAAAAAAAAAAAAAAAAATACTTATATTTTATAAGGTTATAATTGTCTGCTTAAGAATATTATAAAATGTATAATGTATAATTATTAATTTATGCTGTCATCAATGCATTAAATACTATAATGTTGTTTTATAATGACTTAAAACTATAAAACTGTTTAATACATAAATAGTTTTTTTTGATAATGGGTGTTTACTGTTAAAATAATCACTATAATAATATTATATTGGGACAGAGTAGCCGAGTGGTCTAAGACGTCGGTTGTGACGCAGCCGATGTCGGCTCGATTCCCGGCCATGGGTGGCATTTTTCTTCGGGCAAGTCACGGTGTCCGGAGAATAAGTGCCGCTATCCCCCATCCAGGCATGGCAGATACCTACGAGTGCCCACTAAAATATCTGCCAAATACTCACATGTTCCACCCCCTTACAGTTCCACAGGCTAATAACCTCAGTAGTTGAAGCCTCAACCCCAACCCCCCCCCAANCAAAAAAAAAAAAAAAATAATAATTATAATATATATGTCAAGACTGCAGAGTGATCATCCCGGATTAGGGATATTAATTATATAATAATAATATTTAATAATATCAATAATAAATTTACAATAATTATAATATTAGTAATACATGGGGTAAGGCTGTCGTGGCGGTCAGCTAGAGTAGCAATCGATTATCGTGTGACGAACGAAACAGCCTTACCACTTATATACATAAATCGATAAAAAAAAACACGACAGTCGCGGTTGCAGGTCATCAAAAATCGTGATATCAAAAACTTAAAAATGGTAATGCCTACCTATAACTAGTATTACTATATACTACCATCGCCACGATGGCACACATTAACATATTAAAACAATACTAATGTTATCATACAACACTGTAAATTCAGACATATCGAACATTTATTGTTTGTTTATAGGTATACTATATTTTATTGATTGAAAAGACGATTGACGATGCAATTCTTGTTTCAGATGTGTATGACATAATCGTCTATCGGGGTATAGAAAACTGCAGTCACAGCTGTACACACCGGAAACAAAGATCCTCAGTAAACTTACAAAATATAGTTGAGATAGGTCATAAAAATACTGTATCATCTGCAGCGTTACATATCCATACGTATCGACCTATCTACACGAAACGGACCGACGATCCACTCATATCATTAAAAAATATATTATTTTAACATAGAGCAGAGATTCTTAATCAATGTTGCGCAGAGTAAGTTAGTTTGTACGCGAAGAAAATACAAAAAAGTAAAATTATTTATTGAATATGCGTTCGGTAATCTGCACTTGACAAAAAATAATTGAATATATTTGATTTCGATTATGGTATGGAATTAAATGCTAATCACGTTTTTTCATAATAAAATCATTTAATTTAATCATAGCTGCAGTGTTCCAAAGGAATTTTCTTTGAAAACTATAATGTACCGGTATCGGTATGCTAGGATATAAAAATGACATATTACGCTGATATTGAGTGTAATAATTTTATCGTTTTGTGTCTATGTTTCCATTTCTATTCGTCCGGTATGATATACGTACCAAGTAGGGCTCGCACGAAGGGGCCTTAGTTGAATGTCATAGCCTGGTGACAAATAAGAGTATGTCCGAAGGTTAAATACTTGTCCACATGACATAATATCACATGGTTTTGATGAAAATATGTCCACAGAGATGTGGCACAACCCTCGTGGGTTTCCTTTGCCGTAGGCTGATCAAAACTGTTGACACGCAACTCCCAACGAAACCATAGAAAACGAATTTTTGACGTCTTACTTATGTCGTATGCCAAAAGAGATGCATTGCTTAAATGTTTGTTATATTATAATTATTAATTGTTGCTGTAGTTTGTAGTTGTTGTAGTCTAATTTTGTAGTGGATGTGAAACAACACGATAGAGAATTATTATAATAATATAATATATAGGTACACCCAGATAATTTACCAAGCATATGAATTTACCAATTTTTTTGGAACTTTTAAGTGCGTATTACTTATTACCAGATAGATTTTTTAACTATTTATGGATACACCACCGTTTTTTTCAAATGAGAAGTACCTTTTTTATTGTTAGTTAATGTTGTGGAGATTATTATTTGGAAATTTTTTATGTACCTAATATATAAATCAAAATGTAAGCGGGTGTAAACATTCAAATTTCAAAAAATCCATTATTAAATGATAAAAGGTGAGGGGGTGGACCATTCTCTATGAATTACCATTGTAGGTATTCATAATATAATAATATAAGAAGTAACGTATTATAACCGGACGAAACTTTTACAGCTAGGTTCGATATAAATATATAATGTGATATCGTATTCCTATTAAATTATATTATACTAACGACGCCACCGTGTGGTGTTCTTGCTGCTCGGACGTTACCGAGACGGCCTTGAATTTAATAATAATAATAAAAAAGTAGACCCTATCGCCGTTGTCACGCGCGTTTTTTAGTATACCCGAAATATTTATGGCCCCAGAATGAATCCACCTATATAATACCTCCATACCGGACGACCAGGCCGTCATGTATACATGTATAATGTTATTATTATCACTATTGTATATACGTGAAATAGTTTTTTATACTTTCATCCGAACGAAACCTTAGTAAAATTATTATAGTTCCCAGTAAAACTATTTGAACAGCTTTGTATTCCATATTATGTCCATATAACTTTATGATGTAGGTATCTATGTAGTCATATTAATAGGTGTAACCTATACGTATAATAATACCAGTTTTGCTGCGTGTTTACATATTTTATTCTAATAAGTCAAAATAGGTATTATCGTTGTGCCTTGTGCGTCGTTTAGGGTTCGGAAACGTTTTATTCATATTCCAATACTATTATAATATTGCCAATTTTTATTGACTTAATATTATATTCTATACGTCTGCTACAAATAATTGCATTCTGATAACCATATTATACGACATCATCCGTTTAGGTAACACGAATTATTTCTCGTACCTACACGTCGAGTAAGCATATAAAACAAAAATTGAAATCACCAAAACTGTTATCGGTATTATGTAATAAGTATAATAATTAATAACTATTATTATAATAATTCTTAATAGTTATATTATATTTAGGACTTGGATAGATAATTAATGAGTTCATTTGTTTCGTAAAGATCCACACAAGCACTGCAGAGGTACGTTATTTATACGGTCACGGTACCGATAAAATTGCTCCAACGATCATATTACTACAAAATTACCGGACCAGTGGACGCGCCGATATTGTTTGTGCGGTAAAATTTAAAACTATGAGATTAAACATAATATGCACTTGCACTCTGTGATATAATGCCGGCACGGTCTCAAATATCGTATCGGAGAATGAACTCTTCTAGAACGTTGCTCGCACGATTTTTTATATTATCGTATACTTACTGTAAAATTAATTTCGTTTGCGCATCAAAACTAAAAAAAAAAACATTTGAAGCAAATCTTTAAATTTTGAATTTACCAATATTTCCTGGTTGCAAGACCAATCACTAAACATATATGTATAATATAAGTAGGTATTGAATCAATAGAGAGTTAATAATGGTCCTTTAAACATGGTTTAGCGACCCATGATTGGTCCATTAATTTAATTAATTTTTCATGCAACCCGGAATAATAAGTATTTTTAATTATGTTATTATTTGAGAAATTAAACAAATAATATTTATTACAGTAGAAGTATAATGATAATAATTAGAAGAAGAATAGTGCGCAATTAGTAGGTTGCTAGTTGAGGGCCAAACATGTACAAGTTCGTACATTTTATTGTAATAAAGTAAGACACTTTAACTTTTGAGTACATACCATTTTTTCTCATGTTTACTTAAATACTGTGATTAGGTATTGATTACTGAAAAGTAATGAAAAATGTACAGATCAACCATGTAGACATGTGGATAAAAAGCGATATAATACTTCAATAAAAAAAATTTTTTTTTTCTAATTATTATAATATAACAATATCAATGGTCATACAAGTATTTATGCATCATCATGTAGTAGGTATGTAACTATGTTATGTGGAAGGCACACGACGCCGTTTAATTGTCGCCATCTATTTGTCGATTTATAATCATGGAGTAATATCATAGAGTAATAATTCTATGTTTATAATATTTTGTATTATAGATAATAATATTATTGTTGTAATTGTCAAAATAATGTGGTGTTTTTCTTTTTAATCTGGTCGTCGAAAATTCGTTACGTCGTTTATTAGATTTCCTATCAAATTCATTTTTCATAAACCTACTAGACCGCGAAGCACTACCCACTCTTGAACTTCCATTAAACGCAACACGCTTTTTTTTTATCTTCGTTTTAACGCTCGCTCGTTATAAATTACAATATTATCACCGCAGCCCGCCACTGCAACGCGTCGAAAAACAGCGCGAGTTACACGATATTATTATACTATCCATGGTGTAATATCGAAATGGGTNGGGGGGGGGGGGAGAGGGTCGTCGGGGATCATCTGATGTGGTGTAATAATTGGCTTACGGAAATAATCAAATATAAATAATAGACATTATTTATACTCGCATCGCGGTCTACATGGATAAGCCGTTTTCGTTGGACAAGACGCGTATTAAATCCATTGGTCCGTATGTAATAGTACCTAATAATAATGATAATAATGATAAAGTTAATGACTGCACGCCCCGGAATATACCCATGTGTGAGTGTGTGTGTGTGTGCGTGCCTGTGCAGTGTAATATCATCATTTCCACAACACTTATCGAAATACCAATTATGACCGGAGCTGTTCATTTTTGATTGTTTTCAGATATCACCTATATACTCAGTGGGTTTCCACACGCCCCCGAAAACCAATCATTCGACGTATTAGTTCGCACAGCGGAGAATAATGGTTTTCGACTCCTCTGCACAGTCCAATAGACTTATAATACCCGTTACACTACGGCAGTTGTACACGTTCATCGCAAAGTTCGGCTGGGTTAAGTTAGGTTTACGGTTTTCCTGTGCCACGCGGCACGCACATAGTTTTTATAATCGGTGTGCCTACTCTCTATCTCGTATATCAATGATACTGTATTATCTAAAAACAATAAAACAAAAATGCGTAATGTCTTGCCAGCCAAATATTATCCCGGAGCAAGTCGCAATCACAAATTAGGTATATTATAATATATTATTATACATTATTATTCGTCACAAAACTTTTGTGTACAAAGCTCTCTGTATAAATCAATTAGTTATATTCGTTATCCAGAAGTTTTGCGTACGGCAATTAAAACGTGCGACAGCAAAATAATGTAATGTGCGTGCATTTTATTATACTTGTTGTGGGTATAATAATCGTTTTAGGGCTTGCTGCGTGTAATCAATTTATAAGTCAGCTTTTAACGTATACAGTTATATAATATTAAATATAATACGTATAGGTTTCTCGAGTTTTGTGTTTCTATAGCACGCGTCTCGAGGTATAGAGGAGAGGAAGGTACACTAAAATGTATTTTATTTTTATTTTTAACTTTTGTATTATTTAAATGTCTAAAAGTTTCTACATCAAGGTGAAAAATCGTTCTCCGGGTGTATTGAAATAAATTGTTCACTTCAACGTTGATAATGTCTCAATGAACACTCAATACACTAAAAACGTTCGGCCCAGTTCAACCGCAGTCTGTTTAGTCTACTAAATAATTTATCACCGTAAACAACTGACAGATGTTTTATAAAATAAAAAAGTATATATTAATTAAGAACTCTATATATATTAATTTACTAAAACTGTCTAAAACATACCAAAAATGGACGTTATATTATAATATTATAATACCGTATAATATGGTTAAAATACCTATTACCTAGTATTTTATATATTAGAAAAACAGTGTATTTAAAAAGTTTTAAAACAAAAACCAAGTTTAAAATTATTATAAAACTATAATTGAATTATTATAATATAATATTAAACCCTATACGGCTATACTGTTGAAAATAGAAAAATAGAAAATAAATACAAGGTTACTGCTTTTTTGATTTATTTGAAATTTTAAAGAAATAATCGAATTTAATTTTTTAGGTTTCGGCAATTACTAATTATTATTGAGTATATCAATGTAATACTTAATATTATTATTATTTTAATAACGGTCAATTTAAATAAATTTGTGTACCTATGTATATTTTGTATAAGCAAACAACTTATACCTATAACACCTACTTATTATATCGAGTTTATTGGAGCACCGTACATTGGTGTTTTAAAAAGACCTGTGAACTTTGTTTTTAATCTTTGCACTCAATTCTGTCTATGCACAGAAAAACACATTATTATTTATTATTTATTTGTGGAGATACTGGTCAACAAAATCGACTTAATATTACATACCAAGCGTTTGTCTTCGTCAATAACTTTGTATCTAATTAATATTATTGAAATATGCTTTTTGAAAATCATTTCAACTGCATTAGAGTGACTGCTATTCATTACCATAATTATATTATAAAAAAATATTTTCAAAAACGTTACAATTTTTCGAGAAAATGATTGTTTACCTTTATAAGAATCATCTCTTAAGTGTTGAATAAACTTGAATTGCACTGTTGCATAATAAATACAACGACGTTAGGTATTTGTTATTGTTTGTTTGGTGATTTTTTTTTTTAACATCGTTATCAAAGCTGTCGTATAAATTTAAATCCGTATCGTTGACACATGTGTCGTTAAGTTTATATACATACACACAACACACTATACCTTTATGTATAAGTAATATATATGATATACATATGATTATATTTTTTTCAAACCTATATAATATAATAACCACACATTATAATACCTGTCGAACCATTACTCATTATCGGCGTTTAAGGAGTTTTTTTCAGTGCGTAGGTTTCTTCTGATTAACACTATTGACGTGCACTGCAATCTCTGTGGTCCACAACCGCTGTCATATAAACACGTATACCTACCTCAGGGCGTCAACGACTTATCATTATGCGATTATAATACTATAGACTATAATAATAATATATTAATGTGTATAATATACACCTATATTGTAACAACAATTATTATTATTGTCATTCACGTCGCGATAAATTAAAAACTTCACGGATTATCATGTACAATGTTTATAGCATGTACAAAAATTTATGTGCATGACAATTTATGATAATTATAGTATCGTCCAGTGGTTGAAATTCGATCAGAAAACCATATTATTTCCTTTTTTTGATTTATTCATACATTTTAAATGAGTGTAAAATATAATTTTATTTTGTTTTTGCTTAAACTTAAAATAAAAATGTAATTGATTCAAGACCAAAATGAAAATAATTTTAGTTATTTTTGCAAGTTGCCAACAATTTCAAAATTTTTTTACTTTATAAATCTAAACTAATTATTTAATTGAATCTATGCATACTTAAAACAATGTTAAATACATGTTGTTAGGCAATGTATTATAGTACCTATAGCTTAGTATATGATAATATCATATATATTATATAACGACATGACTGGTCGGTTTTTGTAGTTTTTGGTATTCGAATCGAAGTATCGAAATTCGATAATATTCGTATAGTCATATACATTTCTGAAAGGAGATGTTTGGTATCACGATTTATAATTATGTGGCTGTGCAGTTAGATATGGTTCTTTGCAATCTATATAATATTGCCGTACATTTTGATTACTATTTTTTTTTTACTGCTGCGGCATATTTACGGTTTTCATAATTGCACTTGGAGACTGAGTCAGTATTTGGATTACAGTCCCATTATACTCTTGGTGAAGCCATTTTACTATAAAGATTTTTTTTTTTTTAGTTTTGATTTAGTAATGTTTTTTCAAAATAATATGCACCAGATATCTATAACTAAAATACATATTTGCATATTTTAGTATTGTCACACATAACAAATGGCAATTCAAAATTTTCATTCGAGCTTTATTGTATTTTTTTTAGTAAACGATTAAAAAATACTGTTTATTGATAACATAAAACAACTACATTGATTGTTGCTCTTCACTGATTGACTCAATCTAACGTGATTTAAAATTGCATTATCTACAACATCATAAAATCCATAAAATAAACAAAATAATAAATCATGAAATAATTATGTCTATAGCTTATTAGCTACTTTAGTTTAAGAAATCTAAAAAAATAAATATATTTGTGTTTTTTAAATTTATAACTTCAATAACCACCTGCTGGCTATATATATAGGTAAATTTATAGTCTTATAAAATTTTTATTTCTTCAATAAGTTATTAAAATGTACCTATATAAAAAAAGTATGGCAGAGTTAGAGTACCTATAGGTTCCTATACAGTATTGAAGTTTTGCGGAACATTCTCGACTTGAGGCACTTAAAATAAAATTATGCATGTAAATATTTAGCCACTATAGGCTCGTTACCATAGTGCGTTGTAAAAGAGTTACAAATAAATCTCACTATATTGTATATTTTTGTAAAGTCATATATATATATATAGTATCACCTAGCGTAAAGAGCGCCTCTCATTGTTCTTATTCATGATATTCAGCGTTTGTAAAGACTTCCGACACTAGTCTTTAATTGTGTGTATTAGGTATTGTTGGATACGTGTTTGAATATTTTTAATTAAAAAAAATTTAGATGTTTCAAAATATATTATATTGTTAAAACTGCCTACACGAAACTCCTTAATTATAAGCGCCTCCCGAGACGTTAACTTTGGTAACGTGGGTGGAAAGGAATAGATTATAATATTCGGGTGAAAGGTACCTTATAATGCGTTACGCCCGTCCGTACTTATAATATGAGGCTATTATAGTGCTATGGTCACGTCTACTGTTATAGAATGTCATCGTATGAAATGTATATACATGTAAAATATTATTATATTGATAATATGCCTTCAATATGCCTTCAATATTATTATTATAACTGCAGTGGTCTGAAATAGTACAATAAATTATTAAGTTATTTACTTCGGAAAACGATCGTGCCACACCAATAATATTTACGATACATAGATTTTTCGGTCAGGTATTGTTTGCCGCTCGACGAAGGATAATAATTTTTCTTCTCCGTTTCCATTTGGTCGGATTGCATAATATTAATATTCTTGAATATATATTAAAACCTCATTATTGATATTATTATACTTCATAAACATTTTAACAATGTTTATTCATTGTATACGCCACCTCTGAGTTTTTCTTCGGCTTCCGTTTCCGTATTAAAGCAGCGTACATATATGCGTATATTGTACACATAATAATATGATAGGCAATATATTATATAGCGTTATACGCATTCCGTACACTGCAACAGTGAAATGTGCGTCTTTCACATTATTATTATTACTATTATTATTACACGAGCTTCTGAGCGGTTCACTACATCAGGTAGGTGTATATAATATGCATATATAGGTACATTTTTTTCTCGCTATAAATAATATGGAAATTTAGTTCTATAATCTATAACTTTTAACACCTGTTCAGAAAGTATTCGCATATTTTATACCTTTGCGTCACCATCCACCGTGTTACAAGGTGTAAGGATATTTGATCTGACCCGAAACATTTGACAATTGCATATATTTCAATTTGCTCTAATAATTTTTTGAAAATTATGGAACCTATCGGGTATTCTTGTAACAAGTTTTAGCTATGTATTGGTTTAGCTTAATGTATATATAATAGTGTTGCATAAAAGTAAAACATCGATACTTACATTAACATTAGTGTTCACTTAGTACGGATATGGAACTAAAAAAATAATCATATAAATTTCACATTATTATTATTTATGCTAGTATATTAATGAGAATAAAATTTATTTTTGATCAATATGGGTGCATAGCATTATAAAGTAATTTTATTGGTTTAATTACCATACCTTCCTGTATATATCTTGGGGCCTAATTTGTTTTGTATTTTTGTTATGCAAATCTACTCAAGTATTTTTAATTACTACCGATTCCCTTTCAACCTTTTTCCTAATTACTTATAATCATAATCATTTTGTAGTTTAATTTGTTTTTTTTTAACAAACAATTTTCATTATATTTTATTTTCACAAAAGAGCCTACAAATACAAAATGTCAATATTTTATATTTTTACAGTCAATATTTGTTTTTACAATTTATTATTATAATTTTAAGCCTAGAATTTGATTCTTTTAAAATTGTTTTAAATTTAAAGAGCATCATAAAAGATAAATGACTAAAACAAATTACTTATTCAATTTGTCATGCACAGAAGCACGTTTAAAATATACACAGGTATTAAAAAAGTACACATATAAAATATACCCACTACACAATATATGATGGAGAATAATAAAATTATAATATTTTAATTTATATTGATGTTTGAATATGTACTTGTTATTTTTCAAATTGTTTTTTGTGTCGCACTATTACACTAAACGCTATATACATATAACATTAATTCAAACGCAATAATCAACTTATTGCAAAATTCGATTTTATGTACTTGTACTTCAGTACTTGCATTATTTAATATATAACATACATTCAATTATATACCAACATTATTTTCTTGACATTGTTCACATTTGAGTCCTTGACAGATCAGAAGTAAATTATACTTTGGCAAACGAATATATAATGAAAATAATCATCATGAATTAAAATTTAAGTTTTTGCGCATTAACAGGCATTGTATAATATACAAGGACGAGGAGTGGAGAGCACAGTAGGGTCAATGCAAAATGCTTATAATAATAATAATAATAATAATTATTATTATTATTATTATTATTATAATTATTATAGAAGTGATTAATTTTTTTTTTTTAATATGTACTTATAATTATTTTATTTCTAATTAAAACGAAAAAGTTTACATTAAAAGCTTGTGTTGATGAAAGATGGTTTTAAATTAAAACTTATCAAAGGTAGGGGAAATAAAATCTACTAGAAAAGAATTAGATAGATATTATGTGTCCTAGTGTATCATTTCCATTTAATAATTTATTATTGTTTAAATCTATTTTATATCTGTTTTTCTTTTACTTGGTCAAACTACTCAAATAAAACTTTTTTTTACTTATATTATATCATAATATCTTAAAGACAATGGTTGTTTATGTTGAAATTGGCTCAAAATCTGAAGGCATTTCACTATTTAATAGACTCATGTTAAAGATATTATGGAGTTGTGATGAGTAATAAATTATAATTTTTATAATGCCGAAGTTGTTGGTGACATGGTAATAATAATGATTTATAGCATTTATTTATTTATGTTATAAAATATTATTATACTAATTGCTTTCAGTTTTTAAATTTAATCTACAAGAATTAGAATAGTGTGAAAAATATAAAATTCTATTATTGATACAATATAACCTTTTTCAACTTGTGGGCCACATTCGAAATTTATATTTATACTCCGGGCGGTATATACTTCACGGTTTTTTTTTGTTCATTTCGATAAAATGTAGAGTAGATATAGCCGATATAGGTAGGTTAGGTAGGTTGGGACATTAGGATTATCTATTGTATATTTTATCTGATATAATATTATCTTTGTTCACTTATCGAATTTATGACTCTAATTGTATGTGTTTAAATTAGGTACTGAGTATTTCCACTTTAGTTGTTAGCTTGTTAGAAACTGAAGGTTCACATTTTTGTTTGCAAAAAATTAAATTGTAACTATTTAAATGTTTCAAAATAAAAAATGCAAAATTTATTCCGATATTTTTCAGTATATTAAAATAAAATTCTTTATAAATTATTATTTTTATTTTTTTTACACCTATTTATGTCTTATACAAATTGTTAATTTTTATAAAATGGTCTCGGGCTGGTTGGAATACTTCCACCGGCCGCGGGTTGGACACGCCTGCAATATATTATAACCATATTAATATATTATTATATCAATCATGGAATTTTCAAAATAATATCATTCCACATTGTCTAAGTATACTATAATAATAATTAGGTAGTATTTAGTTCCATTAACTAATGAAAAAGTTTTAACTAAATTAACTTTTAATCGTCAGCCAAACTATTTAATACTATTAAAGAAAATTCATGTTTGCGAGCTCATCAAAAGATTTTGACGTAGAAAAGACTCAATACTTTAAAACCACTAATGACTACGTATTTATGAAGCTATGTCGGAAAGTATGTTCTTGACGTTTTCTTAATTCGCTTTATTATTCTCGTGTACCTACTGATGATTTTTCGAATATGTTTATTCTGTATTAAATTCCAGAATCACTTACAAAGTAAAAAATTGAGTGAAAATCTAAAATATAAGGTATATACATCATTATATCCTTCTACCGGCTTTATTATCGACAGCACCAAGTGTCACAATACTAGCACTTATAAGAGGCGCTCTGAGAGAAAAATGTCTGAAGATTGTAAACTGTACAGCTTTCTTGAAGGACTAAGGACTAAATATGTATAAGCAATGTCATTAACAATATATCTTAATAATATATTTCACAACTTTATGAAGCGGACTTTTTTTTATATGCTCGCGTACGCGGTACTCCCTATCATCTATGCACGTGATGCCATACTTGACATTATTTACATCACTATTATGTCTCTATATAGTGCACCACCACGGAACCTAACCCTTTTATAGTTTTATTAGATGGACTCCTGAATATGAATAAGGATGGGCTCGGTCTCCCCAACCAACTCCACCACTCCAGGCGAGCATGATATTGATAGAAAGTCAAACTTACTGTGCTTGCTCAACCTCTGTGGCCTCTGGTTCCAGCCAATATTATACTATTGCGAGTACTAGAGTACCTATACTGATCTAATGCTCTAACCTTTGTCGACCAGATTGAAAAATGATGTACGATAGCTATAATATTATAATATTATGGAATTACCACACTTTCATTTCTCATGTTTACAATCATAATAATAATACGAGTAATTAACGGACTTTTAAAATCATTAACTGCCCCGTCGGTGCCATATTTACATAACTAGTTCAAATTTATTTTTCACCGTAGAGATTATTTAGCCAAAATACACGAGCACCGTAGTCCTTAGTTGTGTGTGTTGTTGCTTATATATATAATATATTAATATTTAATACATAATATATACTTATATGTGTTATGTCATAGGTATAAAATAAGAGGTATTATTGCTAATGCGCATATTATATTATTATAATATATTGTGTGCAGTACGCAAGTCGCCCGTTTCCGTGCGACAGCAAAGTTTAATGAACCGCTAAAATTAATAGCCTCGACATTGAAACAATGGAGTCTGGTATGGTTGGTTTCTCTCTGAAACAGAGTCGATATAGAGTAGGTATAGCTGGTATAATATCGTAACTCGTACGGACGACGGCACTGAAATGAAGCATTTATATTATTGTATAGCTCCGGATTCTATGGCAATTAAAAAATATATTATATTAATTTCCAAACAACTACATTGGATAATCTGTTAAGTTATATTATTGACTATTGTTTGTACAGATATGCTGCGGTATAAACCTATTAGGTAGATTACTGTATAGATATAACAAATATTCGAGTTAAATAGGTATATTATATTAATGTCTTCGTGTTTGTCATATAATCGTAGTATCTACACTTTAAGTATTTCATAAGTTCGATATTTGGTCTATGTGGATTTATATTTAGTAATTAATTAATATTTATATAACTTTTGTCAATAAAATATCCTTTTAAGCAGTACTGCACGTAACGCTGGGATGTATAAGTCAATTGCTAAATATTTGCGTTTTAATAATTCGGATATTTTTAAAGCACATTTAGTCGAAACAAATAAAGGAACATTATAGTAATTCGCATTGGATTATTATAAACTATTCTAAAGTATTCAACAGTGTCCCACTTTCAGCCGAATATTTCACTGGATGTACATATTCCCGCAGGACTCTCGAGTTACCCGTCAATCATAATATTGTAAATTATGATCGAAGTATGCGCTTACGTAATATGTATTAAATATGTATACAATATTTATTTTTTTTTTTTTTATTCTAATAAAGTTTAAGCCGTTTGGATTTTGTCCATTGGTTCAAGCAAAATATTAAGTATAATAATAATTAATAACATATATAGAATATAATAAGTAGGTGTATGTGAATGCATACCTAATACAAGTGATTATAATAGTAATAAATATTAAAATATTATGTTTGTAGACTATGCAGTAGCAATATTTACGAACGGGATGTGCGAGAAAATATAAAACATTATCATAATAATAATAATATATAGCTATGTATAATATATACCGTCGACGACGCCGCGAAATATATAGACACTTGTTGATAATATACTATAATATTGACTGTAAATTGATAATAATATCGTACAGTGACCGGACTAGAGTATATAGGTAGGTTAAAATGTCATGTCGTAATAGGTGCTAGTGAATAATATTATAAAGACGACTGCCTTGTATAAACAAATTTACGATTTGCCGTTCGTCTATATTATAATAATATGCTCTCGTGTCCTGTTTTTTTTCCCCTGAGACTTTGAAAACTTCACATATTATACAGTATGCTGCAGTAACTATTATTACAGTGCAGCTGTGACACGGGGCGAGTGGACTCTTATAATATTTATGTGACAACGACGACGATAGTCGATCCGTATAAACGAACTCGCCTTGTGCACGGACGGTGATGCGCGACGGTCGTATTTCATCTGTACCACCGCCGCTGCAGCTCGTTCATTTAATCTCGTCCGATCCGCCAGCGCATCTCATTGTATGCTAATACCCGACGCGAGCAATAAATTAACCATCGGAAATCGACCGCAGAGAGCTTTTTTTTAATACTTTTATTTCTCTCTTTTCGTAGGTATAATATTATCGTGTTGCGCGCATGTTCGCCTGTACACGCAATAGTTGCCATGCGGAGCGATTGCAAAAATGATCGCTAGCTGCAAGTCCGCGATTTTAAAGTTTCTTCACCGCTGTTCGACGAGCGAAGCGTTGCATTTTACATTTATATACCTTTGGTATATTATTTATTATCCTGTAGGTATAAACCGGGTGGTAATTAAACTAAATAACCACATATTATATGATTACGAAAACTAATTACACATTTGATGAACATTTTTTTTGTATTTAATATTTCTGAACTTTCGCGTTTTTTTGAATTACAGCATTTGTCATTGATTTCACGTACATAAGTAGATTTTTTTCCTGTTAATTTTTATACAAAAAAAAATTGGAATATCAAACGCGTGCAGTTAATTAAAAATTATATTTGAAGTTTAAATCGGTGAAGTGAAATGGAATAGAGTGACATATAGAGGCTTATAAAAACTGCAAGTAATTATGTACCATGTACCTACGTAATTATTTTTTCAATATTTTATCCACATTGTATGGATAAATTTAACTTTTAAAATTGGTTGGTTGGTGTAATTAAAATATATGGGTAGCATATAAATTATAAATACATTTTGTGCTAATTTAACTAATTTACTATATCATACTAGTTTTAAATAAAATTTTTAATAAACCAAAATCTCCTTGATTATTTTTGTACGTCATCAGTCATCATTTATCATGATTTGTATCTCGTTTTTCGAGGATACGTCGTTGGTTGAAATATTTTTCCAGGTGATACTTTTATGCGACCTAAAATAATAAATAATTAATATTTTCCATTATAATGTTTGATGTCATTAGGCAAAAATTGTCTTTAACTCTAAGTATTTTGAGTCCAAACAAATAATATTTGAAAGTTATTTAATAAAAACAGCATTTCCAAGAAATTAAAAAGCATTCTTGGAGAGAATGAGTGTTTGTTGTTGAAATAAATACAATTTCTACATATTGTTTTAATTATTTTCCAATTTAAACTGGAAGTATATAAAAATAAATTGATGATATTGTGGGTGTTCGGTTTCTACCTGTAGATAATAGCGCAAAAATACGATTTTCGCACTTTATTACGTATGTAATAAAACTTTCTCTCTAGGGTTTATTGTTATTTTTTTCACGTGACTTTTTATGCTCTATATTATATTGGATATGTACGCTATGTCACTATATTGTAACTTTCAGTCTAGTCAATGCTATCTGTTGGATAAACGATGTACCTACTGTTATTACACGATATAATAATATATTTATATATATTATATATATATTATTGTGGGAGTTCGTTGTGACATCGTAAAAAAAAACTATTCCCGAAATATCGTCACTCACAACAGTAGGTTCCTTTTTTTTTTAAGTGTAATCATATACAAAACCCCATAGGTATTTTATTCAGAGATTTACGTATATATTTTGTTTCATGATTATAATGCAGAAGATATATATGAATAAGATATATAAAATATATAAATATTATATATTATTTACGTTACAATTTAAAACGGACGTTATTCAAGTATTATGTAAGTATTTCGGAAGATAATATTATAGTGAGAGGTGTGTGACGGTCGGCCGAAGCTTATAATTTCGGATACCGTCTGCACGTCACGTCATGTTATCTGTGTACTTATACTATATTAAATTATTATGTTATACCTACAGTCGAATTTAAAATCGCATGCCAGTTTTCGCCCTTTTTATTTTAACGTTCCAGTTTTAAAATTTAAAAAAAAGGTACATTAAATGTTGTATTGTTCAAAACGGTACTATAATTATAGATTTGCTATAATACAAAGTGAAGCCAGACGGAACGCGTTCGTCCAGTACGTGTAATTTTAAAATTAAAACGAAAAAAAATTTTAATCGAGGTAATGAAACGATCCTAATAATAATACGAGAGAATTTTAAACAGAAATTCACGTTTTTTCATTGAATAGGCACCTATATACTACTACGCGTGGATATATTTTATACACTCATATTTTTTTTTTTTTTTTGGTTTTAAATTGTATCCAGAACAACGCAGAACGACTCATCAAACAATGTTAAATTTATTATGTTGTACCACTCGAGAGATTTAAAAACGAAAAACGATCATCTCATCTAATTGTTACCAAAAAAAAAAATATCATACGTAATGGACGCATTTGAATTTTGAATACATAATTATTTTACATCGGCTAATAATAATTCACATATTATATGATACATCAATTGATATTAATATGCAATACAGTGCATTAGTACCTAATATATATATTATATAGGTGTCTGTATATATATATAATATGTATTAATTATGATTAAATGTATTATAAATATTATAGTTTTTTTTTAATCAAACATATACATATAATAGTATTATAATATAGTAATATACCTATAGCTTACATTACAAGTAGGTATTTGGTGCATCACTGGCATAGACCATGCTTACTGTAATTCCGGGATTTGAGTTATCGTTCTCGATGTTATTCTAATGATTATTCATTATAATATGTATTATTGAATTGTAACTATATGGTTGTATTATATTTATTTAGTAATAAATGTATTTAATTATATTGTGACTTGTGAGTTTAAAATTCAGTAATACGGCTTAGAGCGCTCTTAAAGTCTTAAATGCCGAAACATCACAGTTGTGATCTACAGTAGATCGATCCTTATTAGCTGTATTAAAATGGACAATACACTATATTTTATTGAGTCTGTATTTTTTGTAATTTATTAACCAAAAATCATGTTATGTACTTATGTTGTTATATCGAAACTTCCTATATAATATATAGTACCTATCTAAAGTTGTGACTTTGTTTTTAAACATATGTATACATCTAAGTAAATATAAATAGATATAATTATAAATATAAATACCCAAACCTTCACGTTTACATTTCAATAAGGTTGATACGATTTTATGCACATAATGTTTATGACATAGCCACATAGGTAGTTGATGAAATCTGCACGAGTTAAGATTAAATTAAAAAGTTTTAATTTCGATTCGTTTAAAATATTTTGGAATCTCATTTCTCTGAATTTATTTTTTAAATGTGTTAATAATAACTTAAGTTAAATTTATAAGAAACTAAATTATTTATATTTATTCCACGCAGATACGTAATTGTTGTATACTTCACTATTATACTTGGTTTTAAATTGTAGGACGAACAAGCCGGTAGACAATTATATTTAATTAAAATATGTCTGATGGGCGATGGCTAACATATAAACGTTATATGATCGAATATTATGCAAATTATAATTTTACTAGGTATATACCATACATAAATTGAGTTGATAAAATTATTGTTCACAATATAATTGCATACAAATTACAAAAATCTATAATTTTAGGTATCTAGTTTTCTAGTTACAGCTTACATTTATTCAGAGTAACTGAATACTTGAAAACAAAATACTGTAATACTGTAAATACTTACATCATTAGTTAATTCTAGACAATATTATATAATTTTCAAAAAGGTTGGTCCTGTTTGAGCTATTTATAGATATTTGAAATTATCAATGTTTTTAATTTGTTTATTAATGAAAATTGATTTTTTCAGTTTAAAAGCATTAAAATTTAATACGAAATTCCTCTTAACTCTTAAGTTGTTGTTATAGCAATAAAAAAATTATCGACAATTTAAAGTCTCAATTTTTTCTTATAAGATTTTTAAGTTAAAATGTTGATGGCATTAGATATTAAGCTTATCGTACCGGACGTATTTGATAATTTGTCGCTGTTCAAAAAATAATCAATCGTATAGTAATTCGAAACATTCTACTACATAATATAGGTAACTTAAAAAAAAATAAAAATCATACAATATCCGTACTGACGTCGTTGCCGAATTTGTTACCGCCTGCACTATAATGCACTATCCATTCTATTTTATTTATAAACTTATCAGAGATTTATCAACCTATAACTTAAGTTAGAATACTATTGTAGTGCTGTAGAGCATGTTTCACATTATAAATCGTCCGTTGTATATACATGGCCGAACATATAATATCAAATCCTGCGCATGTTTTGAAACGAAAATAATTTGGGAAATAAACACCCGGTGGCGAAATGGGACGGCGGCGGTGAAATTGGAACTGACCCCAACATTTGTCATCGCCGCGGTGCGACGGAAACAAAACAACCATATGATATATTGTAACAACCTGCGGTACAATATATCACGAGGAAAAGACGCTGGCCCCATCCGGCGAGGCGCAGAGGTATAGTAAGGCCAAGGCGATGAATTCACGCGCAAGCATATTATATGGTCTTATATTATTATTATTATTATTGCATTATATATTATCGGTTAGTATATCGTCGTCGTATCGTCGTGACTTCCTCTCGATTTCTCCGGCGGCGGGATATAACGGCGGCACTTTCAATTGACCGGCCGCAGGAAACCACAGCTACGCGTACATAGTCGTACACGCAAGTATATCTAAAAATTCTTATGCGCGCACACATTATACGTCATGACGTATCTATATAATATGTAATAATAATAATAATATATACACACACAATTATAATATCACATCGATCGTTTCCGGTCTCACGGAGTTACGGTTGCAAACGCCGTCTCGTCTTCCGTTTTTTTTTTCGTCGCAATAACGCGGTATTTAATGCAGCGTTATAGAAGTATTATAGGTACCTACTACCTACCTGTACAGGCGTATTACTGTGTGACTGTACCTCGACCCGTAATATATATATTATTATAAAATATTATATGGGTGTAATATACCTCTACACTGCGTCACGGTGGTACGAGACGCGGTCTCCGGCGCGGTTTACTCCGCTCGCGTCCCTCGTCGCGGGAGGGGCACCTGACTCGACTCGTCGTTTCCGGTGGCGCTGCTCGCAGGGACGGACCGAAAGCGGGAGACGGCGAGGTAGGAAGGGTTTACCAGCCGTATACACTTTATCATTATTACAATGTATATAATAGTATAATATTCATAGAAAATGGGATATACGGTTCGGCGGTCTTCTATTGAGTCATCCGAGTGTGCGTATACGACACCGCCGCCGCCACTGGATGGTCCACTTGTTACGGAAACCTTGACTTGAACCGTCACTGCGTTATTCCCCCATAAGTGTATTATAACAATATTATACATAATATTATAATATAATATTATCAAACACGAATAATATACCTATTACCTATATAATATTGCGATTGCTCACTTATACCTGTTAGTCGCTCGATCGCTGCATGGACCGTGTTTTCTTCTCCTCTCTTTTCATTAGTATTGCACAATTTTTTTAACGTAAATTATTGTCATTGCCAATAAAATATATGCATAATACTCGTATAACACATAATGATATGGTACACATTAATTGATACCTGTTGTGATGTTGACATGTTGTATGTTTTATTCTCCATGATATATTATTATAAGTGTCGTTTAAAATATCCCTAATGCATTTTATTCGTCATCTCGAATTTTGCGATCGGTATTATAATTATAATTTCACACGCACACGTATCACAAATTATGGTTATAATGTAATAATTAACGAATATAATAAAACACACGATATTAAGTAGTAGATGCATACTTGTTATGTGAATATGACAGATGAAATCACTGCCGATACTGTCAAAGCGGTATCAAACCTTCATAAACTGACCGTAGGTATATACTATATACCTAAAATAATATAATATATAAATGATCGAACGGAATAAAGGAAGATTAGGATCACGCGAGTCATTCACTACGCGATTATCAATTCATATTTCCGGTGCGCCGTACTCCGAAAATATAGGTCCATGGATGGTACCATGCATAGTACATTATTATTTCCACAACACCACAAAGTAAAGTTACAGATGAAATGAGTTAGACCTATATTATGTCGTATAAGGTAAGAAAAGTAATAACTATAATATTTATTTGGGATTAAAAACTAGTGTTATAATTATTATATTATAGCCATAATATTATTTATTGTTCTTTCGGTCAAGGATATGTTTATTGACCCGTGTAAGTGTTTAAAAATTTTTTTTTGGACCAGTAGTACCTACTACCATTCGTATAATCGTATTTGTATACTTTTGTTCTGTATATGATTCCTTTTAGGTTCATATTATATGCTTTGCATGAAATAGGTCAAAGTGCCTGGCCGCCGATTCGTTGTTACTTGTGATTATCACAATTTGAATTATTATCGAATAAGATGGTTGGTACCCATATTGGTGTATACTATGTAGGAATCAAAAATGTTTTGTTGTGAAATTGAGTGAGATTCCTAAAACTTAACTTAAAATGTGTACCTATAGTATTTTATTGGATTCATCTTACACTATCAAAAATATGATTTACCATTCCACAAACTGACACGAAATTTGCTACAAATACAACTGTACAACATTTTATTTTAATTGTATTATAGATTAAACAAGTATTAAAACGAAAAAATTACTTACTTAGTTAACATTTAAAATCGATAAAAGTTTAAATATCGGAGTCCTATTTTCATCGAACATAGTTAATTATACATTTTATCGAAGTTAGTATTAATGAAATATTTATGTTATATATGACTGTGAATTTTTCCAGGAAAATATTTTGTTTAAAAAATCGTATACCTGATGCATATTATGTGACCGTAACATTTTTCGTTATACTCAATTAGTAACTTATCACATTTCTTGATTTTTAATTCAATATATAATAATAATATATTATTATTAAATTCGTTTTTGGTATCGTTGATCTTAGATAAATGAACAAGAAATAAATGTAATATTCAATTTTGTAAAATACGATTAGAAAGATATTTCATATTCATATATTGTTACACCACCGTCTACCTCCGTAACATTTTATTAATTCAATTAGTTCAATAATCCTAAGGCATTGTTAAAATTATTGTTATTGCTATGGCTAGCGCCCAGTTGAAATAGTACCTATTTAGTCGAAACAATTAAAGCAAAAAAATATGTGAACAGAAAACATATTTATCATAATTTCATAACTTATTATAAGGCCCGGATTCACATTTGGTGCTGAAGGAGGTATTAATGGCGCAGTATAAAAACCGATAAAATGAGGTCATCATAGTCGTTTAAGTTATACTTAAAAAATATTAACAATACAAAATAATACTGACAGATATAAAATAATTCCAAAATATTTATTCTAATTCAAATTAAGACTAATATTGTAGTATAGGGGTGCCATAAAATTAGTCCTGGGGTGCCAACACTCAATCCAGCCTTGTTCACTACCTATACTAAAACTGAAACTAAAATTGAAATGAATTAATTATTGTTTGTAAGTTTGTGATTATGAAGTGCCCAAATATACCGTATATACGTTGAACAATTGGAATATTTTTAAATAATTGTATGTATGTTTCATTGTATTAAAAAATATCCTTCGTGATTGTCTTACAAATTCAACATTGAACATTCGTCAAAAGTCTAGTAACACTGTAACAGGAACAACTTAATATAAATATATAAATGTATGATAATGTTTAAATAATATCGAGACACGCTTATGCTATTAGGGTTTTTCCTTAAGTTTAATGTAATCAGTATTTTACCTTTAGCACGTTGGTGGGCAGTACTGCCATAGCAGTAATTTCAAAAATTGATGTCGGGGGACACTTTTAAATATTACTTCTATAGCAGTATCATAAAAATTAAAAACCTTCCAAAAATTGTCATCACTGCTATAGCAGTGATATTTTCAATGGTGTCTTATGAGGGGATAGATTGTTGTGCCCCCGAAATCTCAGTGGACAATTTTGCACTGCCCTATAGCATAAAACCCTACAGCAGTACTAAAACAGCTATAGCAGTAATGCAAATTTACGTTTTAAAGATCGTTTTTTTTCCACTGCGGCCACGAAACTATCCATCAACGTGTTAGGGATAACATGTGAATATCTATACAACATTTTAATTTTGTTCTAAGAAAAATTATACTTGGTTCTATACCATTTCCCTATTCCGTTTCCAAAATATTTGTATATAAATATAATATTATACCCACGTGAAGTGATATTTATTTTTTAGAACTTTCAGCCTAAACTATTATAAGAAGTGATATTAGGATTCATATTTTGTGAATTATCATACAAAAAGCTAGTTATATGATATTTACCTAATAGATTAATTAAGTTTATGGTTAGGTCACTATAACTAGCTAATTACGTAGGAAGGCTCTCAGCAAAGCCACCTAATAAAGACAAAATGTATATTTTTATAGTATTTATATTCATTTTCAGAACATAATAGAAAAATGTTTCCAATTGACTATACCTATCTCATTGATCTTAAATATTGTTTAAAATTAATTATTTGTAATTTAAATAATCTACAGTATTTTTCAGGAAACTATTTTCAATTTGACTAATGCATTAAATAAAATAAATACTTCTATGGTTACACGCCATTATTTGAAAACCAGAAGTTTTATGTAATTATTGTTCGGTCGGGGCCATGAAAATAGTCGACAACTTTATTAAAAATAATCAAATGTACACTTTTATGAGATTAAAACGACCATAACCCAATATTAAGCATAATATTCTCCAAAATTACAGTATCGGTTCATAGAGTCATAATTTATAAATAATATATAATATTATTATTGAACGCCCAAAGTATATTCGTTCGAATCGAAAGGGATATTATAACGGTTTGAACTCAAGTATTGCGTGCGGCACGTCATGAATTAAAAGAAAATTATATATACTTATACGTTTACTGCAACGGACGGTTACCTGCACTCACACACACACACAACATACACACAAGCCGTATATAGCATAATACATATATATATATATAAATATTACACATATAATAAGTTTGATTTTCGGGTATAGGCACATTTTGGCTTCGGCAACAAACGAAGACCCGATTTTATATGGTACTATACACACACGCACACACACAATCGTAAAGTTACAACGATGTGCACTTTTGACTTTTGTGTCTGGGCCGGGAAACCTTTTCGGTAGTTAGCACCACTTCAGGTTATAATCGGAATCCATTGTAGAGTTTCTCGGTCTCAATATTTTTAGGCGAGTGTGCAAAAAAATAAATAGGAATTCGCACACATATGTCGTGTATTGCACAAATTATCATTCGGAAATGCGTGTTATATTAGCTTTAGGTAATAATATTTGAAGGAAAAAACATGTACCTATTTATAATATTTAACATAGGTACCTACATGACAAAAAAAAAATATATGCGGCGTTTTGAAATTAACATTTAAATAATAATTGAATTTCATTGGGAAACGGTCGGAAACGTTTGCACCATGGATTTTAATTAGTTATTAGTTTATTGGCGGATTTCTAAATAAGTGTCAAAACCGCGTGGGTAAAATTTCATATTTCCTGGTTACACTGCGTTCGTATTATTAAATATTAACGTTGTTTTACAAGCATGTCATTGCTATTGCTATTGGCTAAAATTACCTACCTATTGTAGGTTTATTGCACGCACGCATACAATTAAAACTGAAATTGGAGGCAAGTTATTCTTGTTAATTCAATTGAAATCGAAAAAAAGTAGGTACCCAAAATATTACGCTAATGAAAACAATAAGAACCATTTTTAATATTGTACGATTCCAAGTGTAGACTCTTGAGTAATATACTTAAATAAAACTCAGAAATGCATTGCAAACATTTAATAATATAATTTTTTAATTAAAACTTATACTATTAAAAAAAAAATTCTAATTTATTTTATTACGGTTTTGTTAGTCGCCATTGAATGTACGAATGCAATTGAAATACTTCAGAAACCGCATGAAGTGCAAAAAAAAATATAATAAAGTTGGTACCTATATACAAATACATTGCATTACGTTGGTAGGTCGTGTAATCTAAAAGTCGGTAGGAATAATTAGTTTATGAAAATAGATGATTTATAATATACATTTTAAGTTAATGCGTCCATGAACTTCCATAATAATATATTCTCTAAGTATATTATTTGAACGAAATAATCGGAGCATTTACTACCCAGACAAAATGGCTTATAAAAGAGTGGCATTACATAATATATTTCTAATAAACGAGATCGTATATTTTGTATGTACCCTTTTCCCACATCAAAGTATCAACGAACCTTCAGCTGCCCCGTCAGTTTAAATTAATTCCCTACCTCGATATCTTGCGCATCTCGATATCTCCCTCTTGGCAGACGTAGACGTCGGTACCTACCCTGTAATCGATCTGCAGTCGTCACTAATTATTTAACTCGACCCGTTATTCTCCATCGGAATAATCGACTTCAATAATGTCGGATACCATATTATTATGAAAATCAGTCAAATTATTAACACGAAAAGTCATCGTTTGTTTCCAAACTAATATACGAAACGAGTAGGTGCCTATAATGCTGCACGTTGAGAGGTTAAAACAATATTTCGCCAGAACTTACGACCTATGACCTAGTTATCACAATAGTGAATATAAATGTCAGCCCGACATAATTGATTTCTTTACCACAAATGACAAATCAACCTAACCATTGGTACGCTAAAATAAATGATCGCAATGACTCGGCGTACGACCGCGACCCACACACATTTCCTACTGAAGTAAATACAATACCTACACGGTATGCATTCACATATAGACCATTATACCCATACCAAACCGTCCAAATCAGACATGAGATCGAACTTTCCAAGAATCGGAACCATTTTTTTAATATTCTATTGTATACGGAAACCGCGCAGTCCAAGCTTAATGTTTATTAATGTTTTAATATTCAAACCAATGATCACCATATCTTTCAAAGAGGTAACTAGTAATTAGTAAATTCCACCAAGGACAGATTACCCTATGGTATTCTTAAAACGGAACTGCTTTCATGGAACTAACTTAAAGTCAAGTCGCAGAGTTTTTTCACACAAAATATTTTGATTTTACTTTTTAATGTAGGTATCTGCTCATCTATCATTAGTTATTACTGTTAGGTATATTAAGAAAATACCAATGTAGGTGTAATTCAATTAAAAGTTGTTGTAAAATAAAAGTACTCGGTAGGGTAGGTAAAGTGGTAAACAATAAAATATAACACGGGCATTATTTTGCTTAATTACTGTCATTCAAATGACTGCAATGTTGAATGCGATGTCAGATGGGTTTGGTGAAATTCCGAAAAACAATAAGTGAAAACTTTGGGCTTGACACATTTGAGTTTTAATTTTTCGGCCATGAGTACTATAGGAAAAAACGATAGTAAAGTTTATTTTCATTCTCGATTGGGGACACTTTTGTGTCGGGTGGGCTATAAAATAAAAACTGCCACGACAAGAAGTTGGTTTTAACAAGAGTAGATTTATCGCACTCGCCAACTTTAAAAGCCGTCTACTCTCTTCCTCTCTCTCACTACGTTTATCACTCAACCGCTCTCTCTCTCTCTCTCTCTTTCTCTCTCTCTGTATATATGTATGGACGACGCCATCATTTTTGAAGGGAAAACAAATGTAGAGACGATGTTAATGATGTGTCGAGAATACAAAATATATTTTGAAACTGAATCATAACATTAATAAAGGTATATTATAATTATATGTTTGTGTGTTTAAAACAGCATATAGGTACCGACATACCGTAGGTCAATTACGGTTGTGAAATAAAAATAAAAAAATCATAGGTACCTAATTAAGTATTTTTTTTAAACCTTTCTAGAAACCTAGATTTCTGTAGATAATCCAACTTTGAGGATTAAAGTGAATACATTAAGAAATCAGCGGTATTATGGTGAAGTGAGGATGTCAGAAGAACCAATGTGGGACTGATACGAGGACAATATTGTTAATTTGTATATAATAATATAATATTGTACCAACCCACCTAACAATTAATTAAAATCAGATATTGATGTGTAAGTCTACCACTGCCAAGTAAAAACGCATAGCTCGGACTTGAGTGTACATAACATAATAAACAATAATATAATATATACCTATGTATACATGTACGCACGCACCGTGCGTGGCACAAGATAATAATATTATAATGTATGGTTGGAAAAAATGTTGATGGTATCTCGTTGTTTAACCTTAGGACATTTATAATTTAACGCCGATGCGGATTTCGGCTTGAAGGACGAAACATGTATTAAATTTCTTGTTCGACCGTGTTATTAACATTATTAATGATTGTTATTATCAAAACCATCGAAAACGCTTAAGTATATTATAATATGTGTATAGATGTGTACAATTATGTGTAATGAATAGGTACACACACAGGATGGTCATTTTTTTTTTGCTTATTCGAATTATAGGTAATATATATTATGTACTGGAGCCTAATTATTTCTGGACTATATATTATACAATATACATTGATTGTTTTTTTGAACCATTTATTTACATAAAACCCTGTAGGTAATTAGTAACTAATTAACTACCTACATAATATAATTGTACGTCTCTTCTCAAATACAGGTAATGTACATAATATTATAGGTACTATACAGATGTAACATACATTTTGATAATTCAAAAACTATATTTTATGTTTTGATCACATGTCTAAAATACTTTTATATTCTAAACTATATTCCGATGTATAGTAGTTCAATAGTTATGGTGTTTTTTTTAGTTCACTATTGTATAATCGTTTTAATAGTTTCTTGATGATTCTTGCCTCTTGGTAAATACCTACATATATACATATAGATTAAAGTATTAGGTGAATACTGTATGCGAACACATGTCTGTTTTCAGTTTTGATCAAGATAATTTATACATCTGTAATCATAACTGATGGATAACTAATTTACACACATGTAAAATAGGTAAATGGACAAATTTCGATTTTAGATTCAGAACTAATCGAGGAATATATGCACATTGGTTTTTCATGTACCAATCAATAAATTCCACATAATATAAATTATTCGTATCATTAATTAATCGATATTATCGGTGATCGTTTACCGTACAGTATCATATGACATATAGCTAAATGTTGACATTTTTGTATCGCTAAAACCACGAACCAATTCGTGAATAATTCGGCCCAAATGTTGCATGGGCGCGCACTTCGTCGTCTGCCACAGCCGCGGTAACGGTTTTTATTGTTCAGATCGTTATCACCTATCACATTTTTTCATATTTTGTTGTACCTACATGATATTATAAAAATATAAATAATACTTATATAAAGTGGTCGGAACAGGTGCGATGACGGTCATGATAAGTATACCTCCTTATATCAAGATGCACCTTTGCAGAGCGATATTTTGCACTACTTATGATAATATACGGCAGTGTATTATAAATTAAATTATAATTAGTGTTCGAGACGGTTTGCAAATCTAAATACCAATCGCACGACGAGATGTGCACGATGACCTGTATAAAATATACAATATAGGTAATAATAATAATAATAATAATAACAATTAGCCTTGACGTGGTATTTTTACACGAGAATGTACGGTTTTTGACGTGAAGAAATTAATTAAAGCTATCTGCCGCGATGAGTACACAGGAGAACGTTTAATCGTTATTATACGTACATACATATAAATCGAGTGTAGAACTATATACTTGCGTGTATCATATTAAGTACTGTCGAAGTACTTAGACTGCATGTCGGCAATATTACCGGCTGGTCAGAATATATAATTAGAATTGTTAATTGTATATATATATTGTACTATATTTGTATTTTTATTTGCTTATTATTATTTTTTGCCCATCGATTCGTGGTCAGACCGACGTGCAACAATGGCAATATAGGCAATATAGCCTATAGGTAGGTACTTCCGATTGTCAAATGTAAATGTATGTATGTAGAATATTCACAATAAAACACTTCGTAGTTATATATACATAAACTATCATAGTATCGTCGTGCTCGTCTGCAGTGCTGTTTGGCGAACAATACGCAAATTTCGATACTAACACCCGCGTTCATCCGATGTCACAATGAAAAAAAAAATTTTAATTGCCAACAACGGAGGAAATAAAATAAAAAATACGAGTTCAGCTTTTCTCGTTTTTAATTAATCGTATTATTACCATAGAGAGTTTAGAGAGAGAAATATGTATTGTTGTTTGTGTTGAGGACCCTCTTCTATAAATGAATTCCCTTTCGAGGTCCCCGAACACCGTACGCCACCCTGGAACTTCCCATTAGGGTTTGTGTAAAAACAAATTAAAATCTCTCCCTCAGGAAACTCTCGGGCTCGGATGAATTTACACGGTTAAAAAACCCGACTGCATTTGCCCACGCTATCCCGGCCAAATCAAACATAATATTATTATCATATTTAACAATCACCACATGATTATGCTGGACCTTGGAATAATAATGACATTACCACGTACATACCTATATGTTTTGCAGAACTCACACACACGCAGAAACCTAAATCAAACATAAATTTACTTTCTTTTTATATTTACTGTAAATTATCTACTGCCATAATTTATATTTAACGCCATCACAAAATTTACTATCATAGTATATCCCTACAGTTGAATATTTCGAAGTTGATCACAATAATTCGTTGGACATTGAAACTTTAATGTTAATACTCCTTATATGTATAAGTTAAACTTTGCCTCTATTGTATATATTAATAAATCATTTATAGATATTAGAGTTATTATTTTATTTTTTTTTTTTATATATTTCACAACTATTTTTTAGAAAACACGATTCGTTCATTTTCATTATTGCAAGAAATCGGGGAACTCGTTCTGCTACATACTCGGTTCTAAGTGTACCTCGCCATTGAGATCGAGTAGGTCACTAATGTTTTTAATGTGTTGTAATATATTTCGAATTTAATCGTAAATCATTCTATACCCATACCAAAAATTCCAGAAATGTGACCGACTGTATGATATAATATACCCACGTAGACGTGGTCGTTCGTCGCAACTATATATTTCGAATCTATGGCTAGTATTATACACCTGCTGCAGTCTGTATATATATGGTAACGATAATAATATTGAGCTGGTAAGTTTAACGTATATATTGATAGTTTGGCCTTTTTTCGAATAAAATATTAATAATATTGTATAGTCGGGTATGTGTGTGTGTGTATTTCGATTCGACGACGACGGCTTTGCGTGGAACGGCGCACGCGTGGTATGTCGGGTCTTTCGTGCAAATCCCATCGAGAAAGCTAAAGGGGTTCGGTTTTTTTTCCCCGGTCGTTTTCTATTCATCGTCAGTGGGGTGGTAGTCGTCGGTGGGGCGCTGGCATTATCAACGCTCACACATACGCCCGAAAATAATAATAATATGCTTTAACCCTCCACTCGTCTCCCATCGGCCATACTGCATATACGCACACACACAAACACACAATGTGGCCGTATACAGCTGTACATGTGGTGTTCCAGGTGATGTGAGGGAGTGAGTGAATAGCAAAGTAAATAATATATAATATTGTAAAAGCGAGTGAGTGAATAGCGAAGTGTATAATATAATATAATATCGTAAATTAAACAGGCGACGGATGCTGCCAGTCGTTGTTCCAGCCGCCGCCACGATAATAGGTACCTA
>WHPZ01583288.1:5794-16392 GCA_016617965.1 Macrosiphum rosae | reverse complement strand
ATATGATATGATCCATTATTCGTGGTTTAGTAGTCCATTATTGGTCTAATAAATTCAAGTAAACAATTAAATTATGTAGTTTTTATGCAACTCCAAATTAGTAAACTAAATCGTATGAAAACTTCAAGTCATCAATATTTAAATACCAGAATAAAAAGAAAAAATTATAAATTATACAATGATTTTAAAAACTATTATCTATTTAGGTAAAATTTTTCTGATAATCTTTTAAAATGTTCATAATATTTATGAATTTGAATAAAATATAACAGTTATTAGTTGATACTTTAATAGGTATGCATATGTTACATTTTCTGGTATTCGTTTAGTATATGACCTTCCAAGACGTTTATCTAAATGATGTACTGACAATATAACCGTCAGAATTTTATGTGATTAAGAAAATGTGTACTGCTTATCATTTTTTTAAAACAAAATAACTATATGAAATTGTTTGAATTATTTCAACATATTGCTGTATAGGTATGTTGTGGAATTCAATTTTTTTTTTTTGAACTGATTTTTACATTATTAAATATTATTTTATATTTTTGTTACTAAATAATTATTAATAATAAAATAACATAATCTTATAATTTTTACTTTGACTATAAATACTAAATGAATCATGTAGTTAATATATTAAACTAATACCCAATTTCTAAATTAATTAATTTTATGATCGTTTTTAAATATATATTTTTTTCTTATGAATAATGAACAATGTTTGATGAAGAATTAAAAATATGCACAACACATTTTTAATTGTCAACATAGCTAAACTATTAAGTTAAAATATAATAATAGTGAATTAATGCAACTCAGTGTATCAATCTAATTATTTACACTAGAGATGAATCTAAATATTATTGGTATTTTTAGGACTTGTCTTCACCACTTACCAAAAATATTACTCTTCAAGCACCATTAGTATCATCACCAATGGATACTGTCACTGAATCAGAAATGGCTACAGCAATGGCAGTAAGTAAAATTTAATTCCATTGTAAATAATAATATTTTGATAATGCAACTAATGTGTTATTATTTTATTTATAATTTATTAATTTATTGTGAATTAATCAAAATAACGAATAATACAGGGAATAATACTGTCTTATTTCTGTTACAATTAAATATATTTTCTTACTTATACTAAAAATTACCAATTTAATTGTTTTGAACTTTAGACTTAAATATATTTATATATATATATATTTGTCTCTTATACTTACATAATAATATTCTATACGTTATGCAACTTAATTTTGTTATTTTTAGTATACCTAACCTATTTATTGCAAAAAAGTATTAATATAGATAACATACAGTATTTTAAATTAATTAAGATAGGGACGGAAATATTGATAACTGTATATCATTTAAAAAATGATTATCTTAAATAAAACCTACTTTGATCTGATAACTAGGTACAGGACAATTAAAGTTCCTTGTGTAATAAAAACATCACAAATGCATGAAGGCAATTAACTGATACAACTATAAATTTCTTATAAAAATTACCCATGTAATAAACAAATAATCAGGTTTATGTATTTTTTTATAGCTTTGTGGCGGCATTGGTATTATTCATCATAATTGCTTACCCGCCTATCAAGCAAGTGAAGTTCTGAAAGTAAAAAAATATAAACATGGATTTATTCGGGACCCTGTAGTTATATCTCAAGATTTATTGGTAAATATATTTCATTAAATTGCAAATTTCATAAAAAAAAAAATAAAATTAAAGAGTTTTATTTGTCGATTATAGGTATCTGATGTTTTTCGATTAAAAGAAGAACACGGATTTTGTGGTTTTCCTGTTACTGAAAATGGCAAATTGGGTGGCAAATTAGTTGGTATTGTTACATCTAGGGATATTGATTTTCTCGAAGGATCTGAACAATTACAACAATCAGTCAACTTGGTAATTATTTAAATTTATGTTTTGAAATGCTTCTAAAAACTACCTACTAGATAGTCCACAATTTAAAATTAAAAAAAAAATATATATTTTTTTTCATATTCAGGTAATGACAAGAATAGAAAATATAATTTCAGCGAAATCTGGAGTTACTTTAGAACAAGCCAATAGCCTTTTAGAAAACTCAAAAAAAGGAAAGTTACCCATTTTAAATGAAAATGGTGAATTAGTAGCATTAATTGCCAGAACAGATTTGAAAAAATCACGTAATTATCCAAAGGCATCAAAAGATGAAAATAAACAACTTTTAGTCGGTGCTGCTATAGGAACACGCGAGGATGACAAAGATAGACTTCATTTATTACATCAAGCCGGAGCTGACGTTATAGTTTTGGTAAGAATAACTCATTTAAATTTCTCTATTGCTGTCGATCAAAATATTTTATCCTCTGTACTATTTATTAGGATTCATCACAAGGAAACTCAGTGTATCAAATTGACATGATTAAATACATTAAAAAAAATCTCCCGTCATTACAAGTTATTGCAGGAAACGGTAATACATTATGCGTGTAAATCTTATTGTTAATTTATCATTTAACTAAACATAATAATTATTTTTAGTTGTTACTATGGCACAAGCAAAAGCTCTCATAGATGCTGGAGCTGATGGCCTAAGAGTTGGTATGGGTTGTGGTTCTATTTGTACAACACAAGAAGTAATGGCAGTTGGTCGGGCCCAAGGAACTGCTGTTTATAGAGTTGCTCAATATGCTTCACAGTTTGGTGTGCCTGTTATAGGGGATGGTGGAATTCAATCCATAGGTCATATAATTAAATCTCTCGCACTGGGAGCATCTACTGGTAATTATACCCAACCTACTATTATAGTTTCAAAGGATAATAATAAGAATGCAAAATAATTGCAACAAAAAACTTGTATTGTAATAATTTGGCATTACTAGAATAAACTTCCAGATGTCTGACTGAATAAATGTTTATAATTCATTTACAATACAAAAAATACTGTTTTATATGAATTACAGTAAATAAAATTTACAGATAAATATAACTTCATTTAAAATTTTTAGTTAAGCTTAGCTTGAGAATGAAAGTACCCATAATGTTATATTAATTTTATGTTTTTTTTTTATAGTGATGATGGGATCCATGTTAGCCGGGACATCTGAATCACCTGGTGAATATTTCTTTTCAGACGGTGTGAGGCTAAAGAAATATCGTGGTATGGGAAGTTTGGAAGCAATGAACAGAAAAGATGCAAAAGGATCAGCATTAAACCGATATTTCCATAGGTATGATAAAATAATATTTTTTTTCGTCAACCGGCTTGCATTTAATTTAACTGATTTTTATTCACAGCGAGAAAGATTCCTTGAAAGTGGCTCAAGGTGTCAGTGGAACAATAGTGGATAAAGGTTCTGCTCTCAGATTTTTACCATACATTCAGTGTGGCTTAAGACACAGTTGTCAAGATATTGGTACTAAATCGCTTAAAAACCTCAGAGCTATGATGTTATCAGGTCAACTTAGGTTTGAAAGACGTACACATTCAGCACAACTTGAAGGAAATGTACACAGTCTATTTTCGTATGAAAAACGATTGTTTTAATATGAAAATGTGATATTTGTTACTTTTCAATTTATTTTATACTTAAGTAAATATAAAACTATATCAAATGTTTACTTAACCTATCATATTGTTTTCCAATGAAATAAAAATAATAAAATCTTCTCATTACATTGTATTTGAGTACTTTAATGTTAAACTATTAACTGTATCACAATACATTTGTAATTGTTGTTGTATAGTGGCAAGCTGGTTACATTCATCTCTGCTATAATGATATTTACTTTTCCATTGTTGTACCATTTTTGATAATTTTTCAATTTCATCACTGAAAAAAAAAATAACCAAGATATTTCATTGATTATTTTTATCATAACATAACTCAAAATAAATATATTATTTACTTAATATCGTACTTAAGAAACCGTAATCCTAATAACACATGGTGTTTTAATTTAGCAACAAGTGATGCTTGAATGCAGTTTACTAACCAATGAATAGATGTGATACACATGTAATAAAATAATTTTATCCCTCAAAAGTCAATAATTCATAAAATATTCAATTTTAATAGCCAAGGTTCTTTAAAAGTATATCCCTTTGCATATTATCAAAAATATATAGGTAAAAAAAATGTAGGACATTTTAAATTGTAACTGACAAAATTGATGAAAAATAATATTAGTTATTATTAGGGTTTGGATTTTAAGACAACATAAATATATATATAAAAAAAAAACAATTATAAAATGTATTAGGTTTTCCCCTATCACCTAATTTGTGTTAAAATGTACAACCATATACTTCGGTAAAGCGTTAACGGTTTGGACTTGCTTAGTTTTTTACATATAAAATGACATACCCACGTGAGTGCATTCTAGTAATTTCAAGTAATTTTAAATTTAAAATCTACAAAGTGTCATTTTATCAAGCTCTTTTTGATTTGTACCGTAAAACGATTGTTATCAATATTAATGACTTAACACAAAATATAATAAAAGTCAAAAATAATGTTTACCCATCGGCATAGAAATTAAATGACACACATTTATGTAAGAATTATTTTTTATATTTATTCAAAAAAATAAAAATAAATTTGCCTTCAAATCCAAACCCTAGTTATTTTGTTGTAAATGGAAAAAAATCACAGGGACTTGAAACATTTTGTGATATAAATTAGTTTATAATTACAATGGAAATTTTAAAATATTTTGACTAATTTTAAGGTTAACTATACAAGAAACCATTCTATGTCACGTTAATATTGGCTTATAATTTAGCTAATAATAATTATTATATAACATGAGGTTTTTGGCAAAGATTAGATTCACCGTAAGTCCGTATAATAGTAATACCTAATAATAAATTATGATATAATACCCTTAGAATATTAGAAGATGAAAAGTTTTCACTCTGAATAATTTTTGTATGCTATGATTAACCGTAATATTTAATTAATGACCAAATTATACATAGTTAAAACGCTGTAAGGGAATACCTCAAAACAGGAGTGTCATTTGAAGGCAAATCATGAGGTAGCAAGCATCTTGAATAATATCTTTAATTCAATTGTATGTGGTCTAATGATGCATGGGAGCATATGATAGATAAACAATATAATTGGTGGGACAACAATAATGCTACCTCATTATGATGCTAGTGCCTTAAAATGTGTTTTGGTAAATTACCATAGAACGTTAGAAAAAATGGAAAAACAACATTAAGGTATTTTCCAGTCTATATGCTAATACACTCCACATTTCTATCAGTGATTGAATGACCATATGGTTCATGTTTTTTATACTAGGAAAAATTCTGTTTGTTAACAAAAAGATATATAATTATAGAATATATTAGGTTACATTTGAAAACGAGGAGTATTATGATTGAAAAGTGGATAAAAATTTCAGAAATTTGAAAGTTTGAAGAGATGAAAAAATAATCTAATTTATATTTTTTGAAAAGTTGTAAGTTGGTAAAAATTATTAAATGTGCCAAGCGGCATTGAACATAAAATATGCATCTTCTACTCATCATTTTTTTATAAAAATTAAATTTATTTATTACAATTTGAAAATAAAATTCAAGGTTGACATCCGTTATCAGAAGATGCCTTAATATGATTCAATTTTCTAATAAACATTAGTAAATAGAGATTAAATAAAAAGGTTCACCTGTTAGTATAAATGCTGGAATAACGTTTATATCCATCAAATTTTACAAATTCGCTTTCAGTGGGTGTGTAGTGTTGACGTATTTTTGGCTCTTCGGTGCCTTTGTGATTCAAGTCCCATTTCTAAACATATAGTAAGTACAATAAAATGAACAATTAATAATTTAAATAATTTATGTCGGTTTTCTTGTACTCACAGTTCCAAATGTAATGTCATCAAAAGTTTTTTCAAGAGTATTGATACAATATAACACTAATTCGCATTTTAAGTTTGCCATAGAACAACCTGTTCTCATCAGGCACCACAACACATCACACATCATGATGTAGTGTTCAATAGAATCTTGTATAAATGTTATACGGTCATTAATTGTTTCCAATTCTGATAGTTTATGTGTAGCGTCTGCTATCACTGTTTCCGTTATATGAGATTGTATACTGTCATATTCAGTAGATTGTGAATGTTGATTAATTTCCATGAGTACTTCTCGATCTTTTATGTGCTTGTCAATGTAACTAAAATAAAAGTTTATTATTAAAACTATAATCTTACAAAAAGACTATGTAACAATCCCTACATGACAAATTAGATAGGTATCACCGCGGTATTTTTAAACGCATCCTCTACTCTTTTCTTTGCCTTTATCGTAGTTCTCCACTTCTTATTGGCTATCAATCATAAACATAAATATATAACATAGAACAAAATCAACCAATGATAAGTGGAGAACTACGATATTGGCCGGAGGTGAAGGAGATTCGTATCTACTGTGAATAACTAATACAACTGTGATGATAACTATATAATTTATTTGTCATGACCTAGTATATAAGGGATAATATTTTTTGTTTACTATCAATAGTTTTACATTACTAATAATTACGTTATAATATCTTGATTGTTTGAATGTAGATTCTCCTTATCCTCGTTAAAATAATTTTTAATATTGAATACATTATTCACTGCTAAATTTAATTTTGATATCTCACATTTTTTTTTCATTCCAGCCATCCGTAAAGCTTTACAACTGCACATAATATAAATAATAATATAAACTTTGATTAATTATATAACATAGATATATTCTAAATAAATAAAAATTAACCTTTGTGAGAGTTGACTTAGAGTATGGATTTTTGTAGAAAATTTATCATTTATTACTGATGAAATATTTTCCTGCAAATTATAAAGTTATTTATATTAAGTGGATGTCAGCGCAGTATTTATATTCTCTTTGACCCCCGTGCAATGTAGCGTATTTTACGTTCACAATAATGATTATATTCAAATTAAATTCTCAAATTGGAGTGAAATTACCTCTTATAAAATTTAAAGGTATGATTAGTATCTAGGGCATCTCATATAGGGGTTTAATATGTTTTAATTTTAAAGCAAGTTAGAGCATTAACTCGTTAAGAGTAGTACTTTTAACTCGCTTTAAAATTCAAATATAATAATATAACGCCTATGAGTTGCCCTAAATAATGATCTTACTTTTGAATTTTAAAAGAGATAATTTTCATTCTAATTTTAGAAATTAATATGATTATAATCATTATTACGAACATAAAATTTGCTATGTTGCGCATGGGTCAGAGAGAAAACAAATAGGGCGCTAACATCTATTTAAGACATAACATAAAAAAATAGTAGTAATAATATAAACAATTTTACTCTACCTCTTTAAACCATACGTCAATCATTTTCAAAATCTGTTGGCGCCATAAATCAGTCAAATTAATTAAGTTATTTGATGCCAGTTTTGTTAAACATTCGTTATCCTAAACATTTAAATTAAAATTTCATTATTTTTTCTTATAACACATTGGCAGTATATAATATTAACAATTAGAATTATTTTAAACAACATTTACATTTGTCATACTGTTGGTGACATGATAATGAAGTTTATCAACATTAGTACCAAGTGTATCAACTTCTTCTGTAAATTTTTTTATAACTGCATCCAAATTATTTTCAGTTTTAAAACAAGATAAGCTGATAATATTCTCTTTTTGTTTGAGCAATGCAATTTCATCATCCATCAAATGTATCTTTTTTCTAAAAATTAAAATGTATTTTTAAAAAGTTCTTGAAACCAAATTAGATGTAAAACAAAGAGTTATAATACATTAAAAATCACAATAGAGCCATTTAGACAATTGGTTTTGATGATGCACTTGGATCATGGTACCAAGTTAGCATAAAACTGTATATGTTTAAATACATATTATCCTGCAGTTTTAGAGAGTAGGTTTTCTATGTCAAAAACGAGAACATTTTTACCATAAGCAGTTTTTGACAAAATCATTTTTTTATTTTGTTGCATGTGATACTATCATAGATATATAATAGCATACTTTAGAAGATTCAAGTACCCACGAATAATATTATACAATCACAACAAAATAACTAAAATAGTTATTCAAGGTTTTTTAATATGTAATTTCATCCAAATTTGAACTTAAAATGACTATAAAAATAAACTGTGCTTATATATTTTTTAGATTTTTTGATAACAGAATTAACTAAGCACGTGGAATATTGTTTTAAATTTTCAATCCTTAGATATAAAAGCTGAATATTTTATAAATTATTTTGAACTTCAAAATAATTACTTATTCAATTTTAAATTTGATACATTTAGTCAAAATTCGATCTTTAGCTTATAAAAAAAAAATTGTGGCCATGTATTTTTAATATTTTTCAACTGCTATTGTAACAATATATCAGCAGCCTTACATTAAATTAAATTAAATTAAATTTTTACACTTTTTGGCTCAATAGATAAAACTTTATTGATATTCATAGAAAAAAAAATTAAAAAAAATTAAATTATGAAATTATCCGTAAACAGCTCAAAACAAGTCAAAATATTTTGAAAATTTTATCAAGTATCAGAATTGTAAAATAAACATTCAGTGAAATTCTCATGTATCTACAGTTATTTGTTTTTGAATTACAACAAAATAAGAAAATAGCTACATGAGAAATCGAGTGAATATCCAATGCTGTAAAAATTTGAATTTCAAATGCTCATGAAAAATTAATTTGACTTTCTTTTAGATACTTTTTTTTTTTTTGACGAAGGTAGATAATCTTATAAGGAATCTTGTATTACATTTTATAATCTTAAGTTTGAAAAGAAAAATTTTTACGAATTCTTAACTCAAAATAATTTGCTAATTTTTGTGATTTTTCCATATTTTGCCAATATTTGAACTTTAAATGCTAATAAAAAAAAAATGTGACTAAGGATTTTAAATATTTTTCAAATGTCATAATTACAATATAGTAAGAGCTTTATATTACCTTTTCAAGTATTTTTACTGAACAAATAAAGTTTTATTTACATTCATAGAAAAAAAATTAATAAAATTGGAAACTGAAAATGTCCCTAAACAGTTCAAAACAAATCAAAATATTTTGAAAATATTATCATTTATAGAAAAAGGAAATATAAACAACTAGTGAAAATTCCATGTATCTACGGTCATTTGTTACTCCAAAAACCAAAATTGATTTTGTAGAAAACTGATTCCCGTTTTTTCTTAATTTTTCTTTTGTTTTTCACGGTGCTTTTGAAAATTACTGTGAATTTTTAATTTTGACCTCCAAAATGCACCAACAATATTCACTTTCCCATCGAACAAGATGTTAAAAATTGAAGCATTATTTAGACTACTTATCGTGTACAGACAAAAAGAAAATCATTCTAAAATCAATAAATTCATCGTTCCACTTAGAATTTAAAAATGTTTAGATATTCCCAACATATTGTCTTCAAAAGAAATAATAATTTTATATTCAAATATATTTTTTTTAAATATAGGGGAAAATGTACTACTAGACTGAAAATATACAGGGGGTATCCATTTACCTTCTCAACTCTTAGAATAAAAGGAAATGAACACATGGATTTATTTTGCCACATTTTGGCAACACATTCTGAACACACAATGTTCTAATTACGTAGTAATTCTACACATTTAGTGTGTACAGTTCTAGCATACTAGAAATCATCTAAATAATTTATTAGATAATTATGGTCCTATTTTACTTACTCGTATAATGTTCCATGTGCTTTTAAATCATTTAATTCTTGTTCAGATTTTAAAATTTTTCTTTCTAATGTTTCCAGATCAGAAGAGCATACTATTCCATCTTTAGTAGTTTCATCATAAAATTGATCAATGGCTTTTGATACTTTTTCTAGAGAAGAAAAATGATCATGCTTTGAAGATATTGTAGTGTAACTAAAAAAAAAACACACTCAATTCAATAATAAGCAGGATTTGGTCATTTTCTAAAGCATTAGATTATTTTGTTTAGGTTAACTTAAAATCTAGCAGTGTGCTATAAAATTAGATGTCTAGTTAGGTACTACTAAAATTTTTATTATTTCAGTATTTAAAAAAAAAATTCCTTTTACTAGATTTCTGATTTTTTATGCATATATTTTCTAGTATTTTCTACTTTAAAATTGTTCAGGCAATAAAAAAAAGACTTAACTAAGTGATTATTGTAGTGTTGGAAAAATATACACATCACAAGAATAATTAAACATAGAATTTCATAATATAAGTATTAAGTGAAAAAAAGGTATTTTTTTTTTTGTGTATAGGTGGGAAGGTTTACAATTTTTTAGGTAGCTTTTTTGCATATTTTTGATTAAAATTCAGTGCCTTTAAATCCTTAGCTATAAAAACTGAACATTTTATAATTTATTAATTACAATGATTGATAATTTTCGATAAAATTCGATAAAATTCGAATTTCAAATGCTTGTAATAAAAATTTGTAACTATATATTTTTAATATTTTTCAATTGCTTTTGTAACAATATATCAGGAGCATTGTATTACATTTTTACACTTTTTGGCCCAACAGATAAAACTTTATTGATATTTAT
>WHPZ01583284.1:0-46509 GCA_016617965.1 Macrosiphum rosae | reverse complement strand
TGACAATTATATGTAAATATAAAACTTATTTAAAAATAAAACAAAATATATTAAAATACTGAAATATTTCATTTTTTTAAATTTCATGAAATTTTCAAACACTATATATGAGTGGGTTGTCGAGAGATATCATTTAAACTCAATGAAAAATTAATTATTTTTAACGAAATTACGATTTTATATATTTATTTTCTGTAATGGGATCGAAACGTGTAGCTTCCAATATTGTGATTGGTTTTTGAACAAGACGCGGTCTGCCAACAACGTCTAATAGGTATATTTAAAGTCCAGGGTTTCGAGGAAACCAGTTATAACCAGTTTAAAGCTCAGATTTTTAATTTTCTAAAACCGTAACCGTAACCAAAACTGCAGGAAACTTAAAAAAAAACGTCTATGAAACATAAACCAAAACCGTTAAAATTAATATTGGTTTTTCAATAAGTGAATCACAGCTGTCGTTATTGCTTTTAAAATTTAATACTGATTGTTGGATATACTACAGCCTACAACAATAACAAATGTTATATCTACAAATAAATTATAATGTTTACATTAATTCTTGATGATATAAGCCTATTTTTTTACGAAGAAAATTTATTTAAATGTTTTCATTACAACTGTAGGAAACTAGAGCTATAATGACTTGATTGACTAAAAAAAGCTTTTAATAAACCTATATTTGTGCTCTAAAAAATTGCTTAAACATGCTCAACAAAACACAATTTATTCAAAAGACGGTTTTTAAAACACGGTGAAGGAAAATAAAAATTTGCAGGGCTATAATATATTTATTGTTTCACAGCGTTTATATTACGTACTGTGAAATAAAAATGGTGGGATAAAAATATAATTGAAAAATATGCAAACTCCTAAGGCTAGCTTAAATAAAAATAGGTCAATTACTGCACATAAAAAAGAATAAACCAAAACCGTCAAAATAATGTAGGCTCGGGTTTAAATTACCTGCCATGTTGGGTAGTGGGTTAATTTTCCAGGTCAGGAAACCAAGTACTAATCCATAATTAAAAAATAAGAAGGACTAAAACAAAATATCTAACAAATGTATTTTGTTATTTAGATAAAAACCAAATTAAATTTGAGAAAATATTCTTTTTATTTTTTAATGTTTTTTGAGCTTTGGTCGTCAAAGGGTTAAATAAAATTGTGCTGAAGCATGGCATAAAATACATACGGTTATATGACTTGACACACGCTATAACCTAAAACGTCTTACTCTCGCACTCTCCTAAGCTAATGACTGTAATATCCAAAATTATACTTGGCAAGCACTGTTAACTTGAGATGAGGAGAGATGGCAATCATTTGTCGTTTTACGTTCGTGCCATTAGAAGTTTCTAGACCTTATTGACCCCATTAATGACCCTGCGCTGTTCAGCCCTAGTGTTGGGATTTCCAGAAATTTCAGGGAATACCAAAAACTGTCATGAATGACAATTTTTTGTTATAATAGGGAATCACGTCTTTTGATATATGTATTTTTTACATAAGTATAAAAATATATAATTTTAATAATTTCAAATGAATGTATTATAAAATCTTACAATATAATATTTTTAGCAGAAAAAATAGGTATTTTGTATATTTGTTCGGAGTAAGTACTTATATGGTTATATTATATTATATGTACTTCATAATACTGATGAAACCTTTTAAAATTGTTTATTTTATTTGAGAGGAAATTATATTTATTTTTTGTGTAAATAAAATTAAAAAAAAAAATCAGAGAATTGTAATGCAGCCCATTGATTCCAAAAATATAGCATCGATTCCGTTAGTACAGGTACATACATAATATATATATACCTATTGAAACCCAATTTTTATATTTTTAAGCAGTATAAATGATTTTTCAAATGGAAATTTAGCTTGAATATTGAAATGATATACCTACACCATTATTTAGCTTTATGGTGCGTAAACTACATATAGTATAATTCTGTATATGATTCCCGTAAACTGCACATCCCTTTTCGGTCCTAAAAGGCTAAAATCTCATTGAATTTAATATGATATTTATACCTCGGCGTTTCAGTCATAAAGGTATAGAACGTTAAACGATTACATGAAAGTTTATCACAATTTCTGGTCGGAAACCCTTTTATTACATTCAAACAAACATAATATAATATTTCACCGAAGTCCGTACGACATTCGTTCGCGTCTACATATATACGACCGTTACACAAACATACACTCCTGTCAAAGTAAATGAGACTCTCCTCGCGCACACTGCTGCAGTGGTGGCTTTAAATAACAAACTATATGATGTCGCCTCAGCACGCTTTGCTTCTCTTTGCTGCCTGTGTTAGTGACCATTACATGCTAAAAATATATTATATTATACATATTATTATATCAAAATGTCGTGTTTCTATGCTACGTATAAATTATATAATATTAATAATAATGTCTATGTCCTACAGTATACATAAAACCGGATTCACAGCTACGCCATGTATCGTGTCGATCAAACCGCATTGTGATTGGACGTTACTTTTTTGGTATTATATGTAGGTAATAACCATAGGCGCAAATTAACTAAAATTTTTGGAGGGACTGAAGCCCCCTCCACATAGGCCATATTGCTTAGTACCAGAGAATATACAAATTAGTACTAATTACTAGATTTTGAACTGGGGGGACTTGACCGACATTTTTGGGGACTAAGCCCCCCCCCCCTATTTTCGTATAACCAAGGTGCAACTGAGTATACCAAGAATTTTTTATAGCTCAACTTTTAAATCGATATGTTTACTATAGTTGCAACTTGCAAGCACATACTCAAAAAAAAAATCGGGGGGGGGGGTCATAGTCTATATATTTGATTAAATTACACAACTATTTATTTTTAGGGGGATTGGACCCACAACCCCCCGTATACGTGCCTGGTAACTTCTAAGCCATAGTTGCCACGCCCTCGAGCGACACGACACACGACGTAGCTGCGAATCCGGCTTAACTCAGCACCTGCTGGAACCTGTAATATGTGAACGAACGTCGCTCTGATGCGTCCAACGAGGTGTAGGCGTGTAGCTCACGGAGATTGTAGTAGGTGCCGAAATTTGAAACGATACATCGACGCTGTAGTGGGTGGCCGTTTGTTTATCATACCATTGAGTGTGTATTATGTTTTATTAAAATTATTATTGCCCAAGGATTATACGTATAATGTACAGTAAAAAATAAAAATGTGCAATTTCGTCGATTGTCAACGTCTGCAATTTTTCGAACGAGTTGCGCCGCGCCGTCGTCAAAAGCAACACTCGGAGCTTGTACGGTAAGCAGCCTCGCATTGCTTCCTGACGACCAACGTTTGTTGCTTCTCACACTTGTGGTGCCGATTTAAATATAATATTATAAATCTTTATTAACGTAATTATGTATATCTGTTTTTATTTAAATTGCATATGGCTGTTTTTTAAACAACGGCGCATCGTTTGAAATCAATTTCAAAATTTCTGGAACCCAGCACGAGAAATATATTTAAAATCACAAAAGTCTGAAGTATATAACTTTAAAAGTTGGAAATAAAAATCTTATGCGTAAATGTCCAATATTGTATGATAACGCTTGATTTTCACAATAGTAGGTATGTAAGTTAAAAAAAAAAATGTGTAAAAATAAAAAAAAATTGACCATATTTACTTGTAGGACAGGTATCAAACAAACTATGTATAGGTTACATTATTGTAAAGAGATAACTGTAGGTGCTTTAGTGTTGTCTAATTTCAAAAAAAAAATGTACATGCAATAATTGTTTTGATTTATTATTAGAATAGCTGATGCCCGTTTTTATTGTGTCAATGACACGTTTCGCATACCTTGTATGTGAACATTTTTATCGATTTGATAAATATTTATAAGTACCTACATGGGCATGTGGACTTGCAGACAACTAAGTTCAATAATAACAATGTACAAACAATGACATGTGATATTGGTCATATTTATTTTAATGAAACTAGTATACGACACACATTTTCATTTAATGTTTATAAATGTATAAATATAGTAACTAATCAATAATAATTAACGATGTACAATTTACAAAATATAATATGTTTTAAGTGGTTTTAATGTAACGATTAAAAAAATTAAATAAAGTGGAAAAAAGTAAATAAAGTAAGTAAAAAATATAATACCATCACTATTCAGTATTCACTATATATTAATAGAACCTATATAAAACGTCAAAAAATTTCAAACTTTAATTAACGACCAGAATATTCTTTGTATAATTAATGTGTACCTACCTCATATTGTTATTATTATTATTTACATACCTATACATATGCGTCAATCAAATCAAGGACTATATAATAACTCAAGTAAAACAAAACATTTTTGTTTTTGAATTTATTTGGTTAAATAAGTTTTTTACCATATTATAGTATAGTAAACCAATACGGCCTTCCCACCTATAAAAGATTATTATTGTTCGTCCTCACATAAACATAAAACCGTTCAATACCCTATGTCGATAATATGAATAAAATAAATCCCTTAGAGATCACGTCATATAGACTTATAAATAAAATAATCTAATATATTATTCATTTTTCTATGATTGAAATTTTGGACAACTCTGACTTTTTTATTCTCTTGGGATTCGAGTTATTGAGAAGCACGCACTACGAAAAATACAGTAAGTATATATTTAATGTTTTTTAAGTACATTTATATATATTCTTCAAATAGAGGTACAGGTTGAAATGTTGAATCAACAAAATGTTTTATTTCATAATAACACCTATAGTCCGTTTGTTAGCTATAAAATCTTAATTATGTTAATTTCACAAATACTTGTTTAGTATATTTTTGTATGCAATTTAAACAATAAACTATTTCTTGATTTTATAAAATTGTAATGCACTTAACAACAAATGAAAACAGACAAGAACACTAAGACGAAACAAAAGCCACATATTGAAGACATTAACTTCAATTAACTTTGACACACCAAAGAAAACAGTCGGTCATTATTCACTATAGTCTATAATACACTCTCACTGGTTTTGGCAAACTAAATTAAAAAAGCGGGGATGATAGGTCACCATTGTAATTTCAGATTCTACTTAAGGGGTATTTGTCTTTTTTTGATCCCTTTTGTTTTTTTTTTTCCGTAGGAGTTCTCGGAGAAAAATCTTGCTCAAGCTTTACACAATCACAGGAAAGTAATTTGGGGGAAAAATAAATTGTTTTCAGAGACCGGTCAAGAGGGAACATTTTATTTTATTTGCAGGTAGTTTGATTAAAATTATCATATAATTGTAAAAGTCTCTAAGCCACTTAATGCCACATTGTACCATCGCATTGTTCATTACTTTTGTACTTGCTGAACTAAACACATCCGGTGTTTCTTATTTAGAAATATCCTGCAAGGACGATTCTTTAGTCACCAGCTGTCATTGCAGTTAAATCAGTTGCTCGGGCAAATGCTAGAGGTCAAAGAAAACTATCTCTGCTTTCATTTCTAAATATCCCATACGATAACTCGTTAGTTACTTGTCGTTTTTAAATCGGGGGTTTGGGTGAATGGAGTGAGTCTGAAAAACGATTTATTTTTCCGTTTTCAAATATCCCGTGACAACTTATTAGTAGTCACCTGCCGGCTGTCATTCTAAAATCAGTGGTTCGACAAAACGCTAGCTGGGTATAAAAACTGTCTAATTTTTCATTTCAAAAGGTCCTCTGACAACGTGTTAGGATTCCTGTTGCCATTATTAAATCAGTGATTTGGTCCAACGCTAGATATCCCACGGGTATATAATATAAGAACATATAACCAGCTATACCAACCTTGCCACATGGTAGTGAATAGATCAGGTTGGGTTAGATCATGTGATGTAATTTTGTGAATATTATAATCATTATGTGTACTATAGGATATATTGTATAATGTGTATACGTTTTTTACGACAGCTGGAATTTCATCTGCAATAACCTTTGATAATTGTTTGACATACCTATACGAAATGTATATTTTAATAATTGACTCACAATTCGCATGATTATATAATATATTATACGCTCGATTCCCCGTCAATGACTGCAAAAAAAAAAAAAAATTGAAGGCTAAATTTGCGAAAAAAAATAGCGGACCTATTAGTTACTATTACCTGGGTAATAGTAACTAGTGAGATAGCACTATGTGCTATCGGGTAGAAACTATTCAAAATACTATCAGTTTTTATTTCGTCGAGGACAAATGCAAAAAGCCTATTACGTAATAAATAATAATATAGTATAATAACGTGCACGTATAATGGAGATATTCGTTTTTGGACGCCGATTAAGTTAAAACACACATCCACAAGTAAAACGTCCATATTATATTTATTAAATTCGTTTTTATTTATATACGATGCACAATGGTCTGAAACGTTATTTTAAAGGGTCAAAAGTTCTGAATTAAACTAAATTTAAAAATTTGAGCTAGCTCTTTACAGACATTTTCAATTTTCAATTTTTTTAGTTTTTTTTTCTATAAATGTAAATTAATTTTATTTTTGGGTTAAAACCGTGAAAAATTAATACAAAACTCCTGATAATTGAAAAATATAAAAAATACATACTACATTTTTTTTTTATAAGCATATAGAGTTCGATTTTTGACAACATTTATCAAATTAAAATTTTAAAAATGATTTTCTAATTAAAAATGTATAAAATGTTCAACTCTTATAGCTAAGGATTTAAAATTAAAAACAAGGTTTCATGTAATTACCTATATAGAATAATCTGTAACAAAAAAACTTCAAACATATAAAAATGGTTTTTTTTTTAAATAGTTTTTTATGTTCAAAATTGAAAGAAATTACATATGAAATAACCAAGAATAAAGATTTTAGTTATTTTGTTGTTATTTCATAATTATATTAATTCAAATTATCGGCTACCGTTTTAATAGTAAGTAAGTACCTAATAACAATACAAATTTAATATAAAATACCCACACTGACAAACCGTCTCCTTTCAGAATCGTTTTTTGTACCTATATGATATTATATGATATTATATAATATTATATCATTGAATTCAAATTTTATACAAATCATTATACAGTGACCCACTTGTAAACTCCTGTGCAGCAGAGCAACATCCACTTACCCACCTTTTTTTATTTATTATTTTATTGTAGGTGTATTAATACAATTTATTTTCAGCGTCAGACATAGAGGTTATTATATGATTATAAGATGTAGGTAACCAAAAAGTTTATACTTTATAAGGACCGTGGTATAGAAATCAGTATAAATAATAATTACGATAGTAAAATAGAATAAGAATAAAAAAATGTATGGTAATCACTATTGTTCACCGCAAAAGCCTATGATCAAAGATCTATGCAGACTATATGCAACAGCCAGATTATTCTACGAAAACAATTCCATGCGAGAAAAATGTTTACGCGTCATGAAAGGATAGGTTAGAATATGAACATGAGATGTAACCAAAAGTTTATGTTTTGGACCGTCGTATAGATTTCAATATATGGTTGTGCAGGGGATACGCACAGCACTTTTGAGGATTTCCACTTTACCGCCCGGCACTATTTTCGATTTTCAATTTACTGTACCCTGCATTGTGGGGATTCCCACTTTACTGGCCGCTGGATGGAAAAAGGTCGCTTTCCAACTCTTCAACAAAACTTTCGGCGCAGGCGTGAAAAAAAATATTTTTACTCTATACCTACTCCATAGAATCTTCATATATTCAGATATCTCATCCATATTAGTAATTATAGCAAAAACAATAAATGAATAACATACAGTCATACTGCAGACTTCAAAAAAAATACCATTGCATTACATACCTGCTATATTTTATCTACTTATATTAGTTGGAAGTTGATTAAATAAAAAAAAACTATATTATGACATCATATTAGGTAGGTATCTAATATATTCATTATAATATCTATTCCTATATAATATATAATTATTAGACATTATAAGACACAGAAATCGAGGAGGTGTATGTTGTGAATTTACGACCATTTTGTAAAATCCCTTTATTGGCCTTTCAAAAATAAAATTAAGCGCTAATATTCGATATAAATCTGGCATTGAGTCTATGTAATTTGTATTTTTTTTTTACATTTCAAATACATTTTTTTCTGTGATGTAACCATTGACCTAATATCAAGATAAAACTGATAATATTGGTTAGTAAATTAAAATACTTTATAATATTATATAAAGAACAAAAAATAATAAAATGATAACTACTGTACATATTTCACAATGCAGTCGTTTGTACTAATTGCAACCATAGAGCACGAACTTAAAGTCCTAATCGTCCTGATTATCCTTAGAGGGGGACTCGCTTCCCGGACAAAAACTGGTTTTTGCCGTTTTACCTATAAACTAAAAAAAGGTGATCTGCTGTACAGTAGGTTACAAGTGGGTCACTGTATAATGGATGGCATTAAATTTGAATTCAATAATATAATATCATTGTATAAGAAAAACGATTCTGAGCGGAGACGGTATGTCACTCTAGGTATAAGACATATTATATACTTATCTATGGTATTAAAAAAAATTGACCTATAATAGGTACCTATAATAAATTAAAAATTTATCATACCACAATATCCATTAGGTACTTATAACGCGTTATACATCAACAACAAACCCTGATACTATCATAAATAAATAATAGTGTACTTTAGAAGTTTCAAGTACCCACGAATAATATTATACCTACAATCACAAAAAAATAACTAAAATAGTTCTAGGTTTTTTTTTATGTAATTTCATCCAAATTTGAACTTAAAATGACTATAACAATAAACTGCGCGTATGTATTTTTTAGATTTTTTGGTAACAGAATTAACTACTTATGTGGAATCTTGTTTCAAATTTTCAATCCTTAGCTATAAAAGTTGAACATTTTATAAACTATTAACTACAAAATAATTATTCAATTTTAAATTTGATAAATTTTGTCAAAATTCGATCTTTGATTGCTTATATAAAAAAAAAAATTGGGCCTATATATTTTTAATAATTTTCAACTGGTATTGTAACAATATATCAGGAGTCTTGTATTAAATTTTTACACTTTTTGGCCAAACAGATAAAACTTAATTGAAAGTTATAGAAAAAAAAACTAAAAAAATTGAAAACTGTAAATGTCCGTAAACAGCTCAAAGAGAGTTAACATATTTTCAAAATGTTATCAAGTATAAGAGTTGATAAAATAAACATTCAGTGAAATTTGCATGTATCTACAGTTATTAGTTTTTGAATTACAACAAAATAAGGAAATCGAGTGAATATCCAATGTTGTAAAAATTTGAATTTCAAACGCTCATAAAAATTTAATTTGACTTTCTTATAGACATTTTTTTTTTTTTGATAAAGGTAGATAATCTTATAAGGAATCTTGTATTACATTTAAAAATCTTAGATTTAAAAAGAAAAATTTTTACGAATTCTTAACTCAATATAATTTGCTAATTTTCGTGATTTTTGAGCTTTAAATGCTTATAAAAAAAAACTGGTGGACAAAGGATGTTTAATATTTTTCATCTGCCTTTGAAACAATATACTATTAGCCTTCTATTAAATTTTCAAGCTTTTTTAACCAACAAATAAAATTTTATTGATATTTTTGGAAAAAAAACAAAATGAAAATGTCCCTAAACAGTTTAAAATAAATCAACTACTGAAAATTTCATGTATCTACAGTCGTTTATTTTAAAGTTACACCAAAAACCAAATTCAATTTTGTGGAAAATCGATTTTGCGTAAACTTCCCGTTTTTCCTTAATTTTTCTTTTGTTTTTCTTGGCGCTTTGAAAATACTGTGAATCTAAAATTATGACCTATCCAATGCACCAATTATATTCACTTTCCAATCGAACAAGATACTGAAGTTGAAAATCGAAGCATTATTTCGACTACTTATCGTGTACATGGACACAAAAATTAAAAATTAAAAATAAGGAAAAAACACACATCAATGTAAAATCAATACATTCATCGTTCCACTCAAAATCTAAAATAACGTTATATTTGATTTTTATATTTTTATTTTTTTTTTTTGGAAATTGTATTCTATGTTTTTGATTAATAATTTTATTTACAAGATAATACATGTAATGTAATAATAAGTCGATTAAAGATGATATACTGTCTGTAGCCGAAATAATAAGTAATAAGCACCAATCTTAGATACTATCTACGATTCATTAGTTCATAGACACATTATAGACCACATTAGATAATTATTATTTATTTAGTTTTATTGTTATTAACGCCGTTGATAAACACTTTTCCATGAACTATTTTTCAGTCGATGGTTATGGGTAATTTAAATTTATATTTATCCATAGCTTCAAATGATTAAATATAGCCATATAGGTATTTATTTTTTGGTTTATCTTGTCCCTGAATCGTTTTATAAAGTGGATATTTGTTTTGAGTAAATTAAAGTAAAACTAACATTTTCCAAAAAAAACAAAATTCAAAAAACCATTTCCGAAGTGGTTACCGGTAATCTTGAAGGATTAAAACCGCTTCCTAACCGATAACCGGTAAGCACATTGTAGGGATCATTTTGGTAACTGGTAATCAATTACCACTAATTCTAAAAACCCCTAAAACCGGTAACCACTTCCGAACATTTTTTTGGGTAACCGAATTTTTCATAAGCGGTTTCATGCCCTGGTTATTATGCAATGTCACATAATTAAAACATAATATATACCTACAATCTAAAGCTATTATAGTTCACAAATATAATAAAATATGAACTATTGTATGTATGATGAATTTTAGATTAAGTTAAATTAATGTATTTTTAACATGTCACTATGTGAATTTAAATAAATATTACGTTTCTGCGAGAAAAAACAATATAATAAGTAATAACTATAAATCGAGACGTCTGATGTACCTACTTACGCCTGCAGTCCAAGACTAGACCACGCAGTTATTGCAATATTAATTGGACCGCTCAGTCGGTATAAACCCTACATATTATGGAGCACGTGTATTATTATATGGAGCAAAAACCGGCGGAGCCCATAATTTATTCAAAAACAATTCAAAGTTTAACTTGCCATTTATCACGATTCACTCATACTATATTTATATATATAAATATAAACGTCATACAATATTCACTGTGAAATGCGAAAAACGTGTTCAGTAGTTATAACGTTTAGGTAGCGCACGAAACTCTTGAATATTGTCCAGCGAAAAAAAAAGAGCACATCGTTGTGTTAATAAATGATTATTTGTAATCAGTGGCGTACGCAGGGGTAGGGTTGTAGGGTTCTGACCCCCCCTGAAATGTCTTCCCTTTACAAAAAAAACCTTATTTACCAGTCCATTTCAATACACAGAGTTGATCAATGGTATGTCATTTTTAATAAATATAAAATGAATTGTTAGATATGACAATCAACAAAGACGTCGGTAATTATAGTTTCAGTTTTTTCTTTTTCTAATTTAGAACATCGCTAAACGTCTGCCATAATCGCCGTATGGTGTATCATCGTATCATCGTCCATCGATTATTACCACTTTATTACGACCCGAAGAGGCTCTATAGATGACTAGGTTAAACACTTGAGTGTTCTAAATATAGACTAACTATAATTTATGATAACCAATTTTAATATAAAAATGGTTTAGCAAAAAATAATGAAAATTATTTACTCATGTAAAACCCTAACCAAACTAAAATCCTGCGTACGCTACTGTTTGTAATAAACCAAAATTTCCGTCAGCCTGTAAAAGAATTGTGAGAATAAGGATTTACTCTGTGTTGCTACAGCCGTTGTACGACAAAATATCATCTCGGAAAGCGAGATAGCTGGTCCCAATCCCCAGAGGGCCTCCGCTCTGCCATCGACCGAATAAAAATGTCAACAGTTATACAGGGTGCGTTTCTCTTTACTTGTTTGTCCCCGATAAAAAAGTCTGCTGTATAAACATTAATGTATTTTCAAAATCAATATGTTAGATATACACATTTTTTGGCGGTCGGTTGTACCGACATATACTCGCAGCAATACCACTTGCAACGGGTTTCAAATGAATAATGTCGTTGAATAAGCTCCGTTTAAGATATTATACTTACCAGGTTTAAATTTGAAATTAGGTAAACAATATACTAATACCTAGATCATAGATAATCTGCAAGTCCAGAATCGTCATTTGAGTTTTTTAATTGTTTGTGCCGATGCAAGCTATTTTAAAATCATTATCACCATGCCACAATACACTCGATATAGTTATATTATATAGTAAAAGTATATATTATATACCTTTGTCCTTTTGTAGTATGTAGACGATTGGATTTAAAATGTAAACAACCGTAGGAATTGTATTTTTTAACTGTATTTTAGATTCTGAGTGGAGCGATAGGTGCTTTTATAGCTAAAAATTAATTAAAAATTTAAAACAAGGTTCCACGTAAATATTTAAATAAATTACTCATCTATTCACAATAATAATATCATCAAATATACTTCGTAATATAAAATAGGCTGACTGACCGTCTTCGCTCGGAATCGTTTTTCTTATACAATGATATTATTTTATCGAATTCAAATTTAACACCATCCATTACAGTGACCCACTTGTAACCTACTGTACAGCAGAGCGACACCCACTTGCTCACTTTTAGGTTCTGAGTGGAACGGTGAATGTATTGATTTTACAATGATGTATGTGGTTTTTTTTTTTTTTTGTCTGTTTACTCTACACGATAAGTAGTCGAAATAATGCTTCGATTTTCAACTTCAGTATCTTGTTCGATTGGAAAGTGAATATTTTTGGTGCATTGGGGAGGTCAAAATTTAAAATTCCCAATAATTGTCAAAAGCGCCAAGAAAAACGAAAGAACAAAGGAAAAACGGGGATTTTTACGCAAAATCGACTTTGGTTTTTGGTGTAACTTTAAAACAAATGACCGTAAATACATGCAATTTTCACTGGTTGTTTATATTTGCATTTTCAGTTTCCAATTTTATTGGTTTTTTTTTCTATGAATGTCAATAAAACTCTATTTGTTGATATTAAATATTTTGTTCACGATAAAATTTTAAAAATATTTTGATTTGTTTTGAACTATTTACGGTCATCCTCAGTTTCCATTTTTTTTATTTTTTTTTTATATGAATGTCAATAAAATTTTATTTGTTCAGTTGAAATTTGAAAAGCTTGAACATTAAGTATAAGGCTACTAATATATTGTTACAATGACAGTAGAAAATTATTAAAAATACATATATATATATATATATATATATGCACAGTTTTTTTTATAAGCATTTAAAGTTCGATTTTTACAACATTTAAAAGATTTTAAATTTTAAAATTATTTTGTAGCTTATAAAATGTTCAACTTTTATAGCTTAGGATTGAATATTTAAAACAAGGTTCAACTTAAGTATGGTTATTCTCTAAACAAAAAATCTCAAAAATATAAAAACACAGTTTTTTTTTTAGTTACTTTATGTTCAAATTTGGAAATCTTCCATCTATTTTTTTCAACAAATACACTTAACACAATTAAAATTTTTTAGTTATAATAATTATAATATAAATACATGGGAAGCTCAAAATAGTATAGAGATCACTTTCAAATCCCACTTTCAATCCCGCTAATAAATAAATAAACTTATACACATTGAAAAGTTAGGTGGTACATCAGAGTTATATTTATTTAATAATCAAAAAATGTCAATAATCAAAATTATTATTATTTTAGTTAATGTATATATCAATGATCCGTATTTATAGCAAATTATATACATTTTATATTCCTTTGAACAGTACTTACAAGTTTCTAGTAATCAAATAAACAAAGAAATATATATAAAACAAATTAGGCAGATATCCTTAAATTTAATTTGGTACCTAATTAAATAAAGTTGTTCAGTTAAATAAAGTATTAAAATGTAAGGTCGATTAAATGATTACACCTTGAATAAAAATGTATATTAAATCAGTTCAAAAAAAATTGAAAGTATTAATTATTATTAATTTCCCATTCTCAAAGACCTAAATAAATTACATTAACAACATGATTATCATGTATAATTGTGTGTACACACCATTGGCGCTGAAATCAATATTATATTCGTAAAACTATGTTTTATCGTCATAGGTACATACGAAATGGGTTATAGGTGAATGTACCTATTAATGATGAGTTCTCAAAAATAGTTATGTAACTCGCCTATAGCCGTATAGCCGTTTAGATATATTTTAATATGTTAAGTGTGAAAATAGTAAATACTTCGTGGCGTGGTTTGTTGGGTGAGTGGGCACCATGCAATATAATAGTGGGTACCTATACCAACATTCTTCACTCGACATATATTTGTAGATAGGTGATAATAATTTAATAATTTAGGCACTTTGGGATTACCTACTGCTATCTTTAAAAGTGCTTATTTTGAAATTATTATCAACAATAATTTTCTTCAATATAGTTTTATTTAATGAATGGTGTGGTTCATAAGTTTGTAATAATCTTAAACCGAGGAGTATCTAATTAATTATTTTTATAACAATGTACCTACACTATTTGTTACACATGGATATAATAACTTGGTAGAAGTTAATTCTTATCAAAAAATAAAATTTTTACAATAGTTATCAATATTTTATTAAACATGATATTTTGAAGACAAATTATTGTGTCAATTAAATAAAAGTTAAATAAAAAGAAAGTAATTTCGTTTGACTGGTTGAGTCATTTAAAATTTAAAATCTTAAATTATATAGAACAATATGTATATAGATATTGTAATATTATACCTAATTTTAGTAATGTATGAAAAACAAAATTGTGATTAAAGCCACTTCTGTATAAGGTTCCAATGCATTTTAATGAATAATTATAGTTCGAATAATATATTAATTATAATTTATTATTATATCATTATGGTAGCTGACATATTTTTAATATTTTGTGCCAATACCATTGCTTATGAATTACTTTAAAACTGTAATTATATTAATTAATGTATACATTAACAATTTTATTTAATTACAGTATCATTAATTTTAAATTATTACCATTATTGTTTGATTTCTCATTACAAATTAATCGATTCAACATAACTATAAAAACATACTAAATTAATCATTTGTATATATTATAATGTATGCTCCTGATTAAACATTGGTATTTTCACAAAATAACGGTTGTACCGATAAAATTGTTCAAATAATACATAAACTTAACATTTTGAAACATTAACTATTTTGCTTAATTGTTTGTGTATTTAAAATTATTTTATGATAAAGAAGCTCCAGTCTTATAGTTTAGAAAGAAATTTAATAATTTTAAGTACGTTTGACAAGGGATATCAAATCTATTTAACATAATATACAATCACAGCCTTGTATGGTAATTACATAAACTAACAGTTATTTTAAAATAAAAAAAGGCCCTCTGCTGTACAGTAGGTTGCAAGTGGGTCACTGTATAATGGATGGTATTAAATTTGAATTCAATGATATAATATCATTGTATACAAGACATGTTGTATACTTATATATGGTATTAAAAAAAAAATTGCACCTATAATAAATTCCAAATTAATCATATCATATTAGGTACTTATAACTTATTATACATCAACAACAAACCGTGATACTATATAATATAATAGTATAATTTAGAAGTTTCAATTACCCACGAATAATATTATACAATCACAACAAAATAACTAAAATAGTTATTCTAGGTTTTTATAATTTGTATATTCGTCTAAATTTGAACTTAAAATGACTATAAAAATAAATTGTGCTTATGTATTTTTAGATTTTTCGGTAACAGAATAAACTACTTACGTGGAATCTTGTTTTAAATTTTCAATCCTTAGATATAAAATTTGAACATTTTATACATTTTTAACTACAAAATAATTAATCAATTTTAAATTTGATAAATTTCGTCAAAATTCGATCTTTAAATGCTTATAAAAAAAAATTGTGCCTATGTATTTTTAATATTTTTCAACTACTATTGTAAAAATATATCAGGAGCCTTGAATTAAATTCTTACACTTTTTGACCCAACAGATAAAACTTTATTGATATTCATAGGAAAAAAAATGAAATATGAAATTGTCCGTAAAAAGCTCAAAACAAATCAAAATATTTTGAACATTTTATCAACTATAAGAATTGATAAAATAAACATTCAATAAAATGTTCGTTTTTGAATTACAACAAAATAAGAAAATCGCTACTTACATGAGAAATCGAGTGAATATAAAATGTTGTAAAAATTTGAATTTCTTAAGATTAGATTTAAAAAGAAAATTTTTTTAATTAAAAAAATAATAATTTGCAAATTTTCGTAATTTTTGCGTCTTTTGTCACTTGAAGTTATTTGAACTTCAAATGCTTATAAAAAAAAAATATGTAAACATGGATTTTTAATTTTTTTCATCTGCCTTTGAAACAATATACCTACTAGGAGTCTTCTATTAAATTTTTAAGCTTTTTTAACCAACAAGTAAAATTTTATTGATATTTATAAAAAAAAAACTGAAAAAAAATAGAAACTGAAAATGTCCGTAAACAGCTTAAAATAAGTCAAAATATTTGGAAATGTTATGGTGTATAGAAAATGGTAATATAAAAATTCAGTCAAAATTTCATGTACCTAGGGTAATTTGTTTAAGAGTTACACCTAAAACCAAAGATTTTTGTGTAAAAATTCCGGTTTTCCCTTAATTTCCCCAGCGCTTTTGAAAACTACTGAGAAATTTTTACTTTCGACCCCCCTAAGTACAAACTAGATTCACTTTCCTATCAGAAAAGATACTGTTGAAGAAAATCTAAGCATTTTTACTGTCCTAAAATATGATGACAAACACAAAAATAAAAAAAATAAAAAAACCCACATGATTGTAAAATCAATACATTCATCGTTCCACTCAGAATCTAAAAGATAGGTAGATATGATTCTTAGACATATGATAGTGGTTTTATTCATAAGCGGGTGCAGACAGAAAAGTCAATAGTAATAGATAATAAGTATATGTATATTCACGTAATTCTTTATTTCCACAACTGCAGTCTGTAATATATAACACAAAAAACTACTCTTTAATACTATTTACAGGTTGATATTTGTGTATTATGAAAAAAAAAAATAAATTAGCAGTCACTAGTCAGTTGAAGTCATTCTTCGCCATACCTACCAAGGAGACAAGACAAATAAAATATGTATATTATAATTCATAATTGGTATTTCAAAATCAAACCTTAAGCCGAGTTCATAGTTACGTCGTCTATCGTGCTGAGTGTAAAAGTTGAGTTCGGTTAAGCTATGGAAATTTCCCTGTGGAAAATCGTGTTTTGTGATTTTGTGAATGATAACATGACAACTGCGAATCAGAACACTGTAAAATCACACGACACGAGCGTGACAGCCGCGAACCAGTCTTTACGGTTAATAATTTAGTATATTTTTTTTATCATTATACGTATTAAAGTCAAATAACTTTAACAGTCGTGTAAATTTATAATAAAAAAAGTTTACATAGTAGTCAATAGCCAACCTTAACCACTCCGCATATGTGAATGCTATGAGTGTATTCTGTGTTTATTTCGGACATGTTTCGAAGGCCGATATCAAAGATTTTCTTGCAGGTGCAATAAAAAAAAAAAAAAACAATTTAATTATTTATTAGATTAGTTACCTACCGACATTTATGCAATACATAATTTTAAATTCTGAGAGAAGCGATGAATGTATTGGTTTTACAATGATGTGCGTGTGTTTTTTCTTTCTGTATAGCCATCTTTTAAAACAGTTAAAAACAAAAATTCTTCAATCTTCGACTTTAATAACTTTTCTAGTTTGAAAAAGAATTTAGTTGGTGTTTTTGGGAATCAAAAGTAAATAATTGTAAGTACTTTTTTTGTAATGAGAAACACTGTACTAAATATTATAATAATAAAACAGCTGTGAGCTGTACAGCTCGCAGCTGTATAAAAATAAGACTGTGAAAAATAATTTCGACTACACGTTACATAAGTCGACAGACTATTTGTTTATGACTTTATTTCCACTATTAAAATCTATACGTGGTACCTACATACATATCTTGCAAAATAATTTTAAAATTTGTTTTCTGCTCATTGCGAACCAGTGTTGTTAAATATATTTAAGCTTATAGCTTGTTCTTTTATTTAAATAGGAAAATAGTAAATACGATTATCTACGCTACGACCACGGGTTTCCATTATCTGTTATCGCTGTAATTCCATGGATGAATAAAAATATAGAATAAGTTATATTCAATAATATAAATAATAATTAAAATAATTAGATTTACCTATAAACCAAATAGTTAATAGAAAAATTATTTAACTGTATACTTATAATTATCTTGTCTAGTATGAAAAAACAAACAAATCAAAAATGTTAAAGTCACATGCACTTTAAACAGGGATTAATATAATGTTTTAACAATTTGGTACAAGTGTGTTTAGAATGAGCCATTGGGTATGAGGCGAATCGCTTTTCGATTGAAATGAGATCTCGAGTGGCTGCTTAATTCCTCATTTACCAATGAATTAGAGTTTAATCACAGGCAATGATAATCACATTTTCACTCGAGTACCAAGCGATTCACAATTCTGATATTTTTTTAATTTAATGTGTTGAACTTTTTGAAAATAGAAATATTTTATTTTAATACTTACATTTCTAATGTTTCACTCTCATTCGAAACTGTTATGGTAACTTTTATATGCAGAAGTGTTTTAATTTTGCAGTTTTACTGGTTAAAAATAAAAAAAAAAATTTGAAACCACATAAATACAGCTAATAGCCTCACTAAAATATATAAATATTGCCTTAGTATAGGTATATAGTAACGTAATTAAAAATGTATAACTGTGATTACTGCAATATATATATAATAGAAGGTCCTCTCTCCAGTAGGGTATGTAACAAACACGGTTAGTGCTTCAGAATAATAATTTCCCATAGGTATTTAATTGTCAAATGTGGGTGTGTGTATACTTACTATATATAGCGCATGAGAACGTGTTTAATTGTTTCAGCGGAGTGTAAAACAAGTACTAAGTATACATGTTTTTAAAAAAAAAAAAATGTACAATCTTAAAAATGATGTACCGTGTAATGTACATGTAATGTATTATGTCAATTATTATGCAATAATCCATGTAAATACTTAATCGAAATGAAATGTTAAAAATTGACAAAACTTCTCTTTTGTGGAGATTACCATCCATTGACGGAGCACCAGTGACTAGTTTAGTTTAAATTATTAGGTCTCTGCATCATTTCGAAATGATGTAATTATAAATAATTCTGGAAAAGAATGCGTGAAAAAATGTTAAGTATAATTTTAGTTATTTAAATTTGATTCATCACTCATTAGAAATGATATATATATAATTTAATATGGAAACAAATCAATGCGCCGCGGCGCCGCATACGGCCTAACACGTAATATTGAAACCAACGTTTAGGTATAATAAGATACAACTTCTAAAGCAATAAGATAAATACCGAAATCAAAACAATTGGCAAGGGATTACTGTATAATATTATGTTATAAACATAGGTACTAAAATATTACACTTTTTGTACATCCGATTCAATAAAACTCGCGCCCGTCCGTCTGTCTAGTTGATCCTTGCGTCGTAGTGCGGGTCGCGTGTCTATTGAAGGCGTACAATACATTTCACGGTATACACAACATACGTAATTGCATTATTGACAGAATGCACTTGTAATCTGTTTAATAATATTATAATAATAATAATAATATAATTCCTTGTGAATGTATTTTTATATTATATGGGTACATTTTAATGGTTAATACCCAACGCTATAATGATGGGTAAGTATAATAATATCATTAATAATATTATGTTAACCGTCTGACAATAATTACGCGAAATCTCAAATCGCAGGAAAACTGATCGATACGTCGGCGGAGTAGGGGCGGCGGCGGCGGGGGGGAGTTGATTTGCAGTGCCCGTTTGGCGATGAAAATTCGCATCACTTTAACGATGTAATATTTTGGGATCTGTCTAGTGCTGAGCCCCCGAGGTAACGCCTATAACGTGAAAACTCGGCCGACCAATAGCTGTGAACGGACACACGATCGCCGACGACCGCAGCCGAGCCCGGTTAAACCGACGGAATTTTACGCGTGATGCCGCCACCGCCGCTGCCGCCGTCGCCGCCGTCATCGCCGCCGTAGCCGCCGTCGCTGTCGCCGCCGCCGCCGCCGGCCAGTGACTCTTACCGGTTTAGTAGCTGCACAGCTGTTTCGTACGCGTGTTCGTCGATCGCGGAGCTCGAGAGTTTCGCTAAATGTTTTGGGAAATTTTCGGTTGGATAAACCTCGTACGTGCAATAATACTGTTTTCGTGGGGCGTGGAGTACAATCGATTCATCAATATATTACACGGTTCGTAAACACGGAGCTTAGGTTCAGGCCGACTCGCATTTACGCTGTTCAATGTGCGGCTCGTTGCCGCATGATGCGTACGTCTGGGAAAGTATCGCGCGTTTATATTGATATGGTGGGACGGACGACTGAAAAAATATGAAAGCTTCACCGGACAAGACTGTGGACGCTGACAACGTGGACGACGCCACCGTGGACGCGAACGTGATCGGCGATAGCGGCACTGCGGTCCTGGAATGCGACACCGTGATTGTACTGTCTTCGGATTCCGAGGCCGAGGAGGAGGAGGTGCGGGTCCGTGAGCAGGTGGAGGAGGAAGAGGAAAATCAAGTGAGCAGACCACGTAAGTCTAAAAAGAAACATAAGAAACACCACCACGGGGACCATCGTATCGGGAAAAAACACAGGAAAAGACCGAAACACGGGAGTGGTGCAATATTTCTGTGGGCTAAAAAGGAAGAGACGAAAATACTGAAAGTATTCTGCGAGGATTACGACCCGGGTATCAAATTGACCAAGACCAACGGTGTGTGGAGTTCTTGTCCCAGGTCTAAGGTATTGGCGGCCGCCCAATCGCGTTCGTCCGTCTGCGTAGACGTCGGCGAGTCACAAAACGCCTGCGACGAATCGGTCGAGCAGGAAACACGACTGGACGATCGAATTAAAGAAAGTCCAAAATCCGACCAGCCGATACTCGTCGACCTCAACGACAACTCTATCGACTTTGTTGACACTATATCTAGCGAGGAGGACGAAGACGAAGTGCAGACAAGGGCTAGAATCGACCGAGCGCTCGAGATGATCGAACGGGACCCGGCATTGATGAGCGACGTGAAGATTCCGTGTCCAACCATCGACGCGACCGCGGCCATCAAGTTACCCGAGGGTACGACAATCCATCAGATCAAGGTCGAGAACGTCTCGATCAACGGGGCCGTTTCCGGGACGACGCCGCCACTGTTATCACCCGATACGCCGCCGGTGCAGCGCAAGTTGGGCGAGGTGACCATTACGTCGCAGCTGCAACAGCAAAACGAACCGTTGAACCTGGAAACCGTAAGTAAGCGATCTGCATTGGAAATACGATTACAGGAACCGCCGCTTAAGAGAAAACGCGTAGACAAGCTGCCCGCGAAACGGCCGTTGGTCGACGAGCAGGTAAAACGAGAACGGGATCCGCTGTCCCAGCTGAAGCAAGTGCTTTCAGACCCCGGGCTGTGCGTGCCCGACCCGTTGCTCGTGCCCAGGGCCAGGCTGGCCGCCCTTGTGGCCAGCCCGGCTACGGAAATTCCGAAACTCTTACGAACGCCGTCGATGATGCCACCACCTCTCCAGGACCATGACCTGTTTGCCGTCTCGCTGTCGCATCTGCGGTCCATTTTGCTGCTGCAACCGGACGACCGCAAGTCGGAAAGCAACCAACCGTTGAAAATTGATCAAATGTTGTGGTTGTCGTACCTATCGAAAGACATGACCGGCGTCGACGCCGACCTGATATCCTCCATGTTGAGCCTCCTATTACCCAACTCGACAACCACTCAACAATCGTTTAGCTACCCTCAAGATAAAAACCAATGGAACGACATTTATTTCGACGGCAATATCGAACCGTCATACGGTTCCACGCCCGGCTACAGCAAATCTGACGATTATTGTGCGTCGGTATCGCCACTTCCGCCGCCACCACCGCCGCCGCCACAGATATTACCACCGCCACAGCAGTCGCATCCACTGTTATTACCACCGTCACAGTCACAAATATTACCACCACCAACAGTTGCACAACCTCCAATATTATCACCACAACAGCCCCAGAAACACCAACAATCACAACTGTTGCCACCGCCACACGTGCAGCAGCAGGTGCCGCGACTTTTGTCCAAGCGCCACAACACGTCGCCACAACTGCGGTCGCCGTCACATCCACAGCAAATTCCACAACTGTTGCCGTCACATCCTCAGCAAATGCCACAGCTGTTGCCGTCGCGTCCACAGCAGTTAATGCCACCACAACTACAGCAACCGGTCCTGCACCGTCAGTCGAAACGACGGGCTTGTCAAGAGCTATGCTGCAACAGGTCACCGTCAACGTGTTATGGGCGTAGCTGCTGCCCCAAAACGGGCAGTTGTCATCCCTTCCCCGCAGCATCCCCCAACGGCTGCAATCAGTACACCGTGTCTCCCGGCGACTGCAATTCGTTCACCGCGACTCCTGCTGTCAGTTGCCTTGGTGGCAATCCAAAAACATGTGTCCCGTACGCTGCGCCAGGCGTGATGTCAACTTGTTACTTTCCATCTGAAATCGGTTGCCCATACAACGGCCAATCTCCGTCGCCAATGCCTCCGCGAAATACATCCGTATCACCTCGCAACCGCGCTCAATACAACTACCAATCCGGCCCGGGGCAACAGCTACAGCCGATGACGGAAGGCGGCAATGGCGTCAACGGCTATTGCACTGGGGTCACCAGCTGTAGCAGTGGCGTCGTCGGCTGTGGCATTGGCGTCACCGGTTGTAGCAGCGGCGTCACCGGCTGTAGCAGTGGTAGTGGCGTCGCCGGCAGTAGCAGTGGCGTTGCCGGCAGCAACAGTGGCGTCAACAGCAGTAGCAATGGCGTTGCTGGCAGTAACAGTGGAGTCAACAGCAGTAGCAATGGCGTTGCTGGCAGTAACAGTGGAGTCAACAGCAGTGTTAGTGGTGGCACCGTTAGCGACATCGGCATAGACTATCAATTTTCGACTGCGACCAATAAACCGAAAACGCCACTGCCTGTGACTCCTACCAGCAGCGGTGACGCCGGTCAGCCGGTGTACAGGCCCAAAATCAAAGTCAAAGAGCATTTGATCGACCCGAACGCGAAACCGAGACTTTTGAACATCGAAGGTGCCCTTCATCTGGCTGCAGGGCATGACCTGTTCAGTTCGTCTCTATGGCACCCATTGTTCGGCAGGTAACTATCACAACACGCATTAATAATAACAACAATATATTATGGCACTGAATTTATCATGGTATCATAATATCAGGATGAACGTGTAGGTCGTAACAAACCGTAATCCCGTGAATACCTAGTCCCGTTAGCCCAATTTCAACAATAAAAACGGTATTTTATAGTACGACTGCAGCGTTTCTAAAAACAATTTTGTCAACAAACATTTCCCAGGTATAATCGTAAACTTGTTCTTTTATTCATTCTTATTTAATACTGTTTTGTCGTGTTTTACAATAGTATGGATGCATTCCAGCGAAAAAATATATGTTTAAGGTCGCTGAAATCGTGTGTTTAAAACTGAAAAATGGGTAATTTTGTAACATTTATAATAAATGTATTATCAGTCCGAGCTATTATCTATTCGAGTGAAATATATAATAGATTTAGTGTTTTAATTTCAAATTAATTTAACTTTTGAGCTTAACGTATTTTAAAGTAATATTTTTTGTAGAAAAAATTATTTTTTAAATAATAGAATTTTACAATAATTATTATTTGATAGAAACAATTACCGAATACCTATTTTATTTATTTTGTAGATATATTATACCTAGTTAGTTATTATTGGTCTTATGATTAAACGATACCGGGTACTGTGAAAAATTGAACAATAATTGAGTAAATAAAAATACGTTACAAGAATTTAAACTTAACTATTTAACTATGAAAAAGATTATTATTCTAATTAATGCTATATCTATACACTTACTATAATTATTCATTTTTAAAATCAATGACAAACCAAAAGTTTAATGAACTCATTTTACAATGAATATATAACTTACTTGATACTTCAACTGTAAAATGTATTTAAAAATTAACACCCTTCAAATTAGAATGACTTACAAACAATTGAAATTGGAGACAAAGCTTAATTCTCTAAATATAAATTTGTTTATGTAAATTCGTCAAGTTTCATCTATATTTGATTTCACTGATTTATAAGGTGAAAACAACTTTTTGTATTTAATTGTAATATACCTGTTCCATGTGTTAAGAACCATATTATGAAATGTTCATATTATGTGACCTAATGCCAAATTCGCTATTTATTTTAAATTTTCTTCTACACAAATATATGCTGCAAAACTTTTTGTGTTCGAAAGCATAACCATTTTGAACTTAAATAAATTATTTATTTATTAAAACAAGTTTTTATAATTTATAATATTACAGAATCTATATCGATATTATGTTAAAATGTAATATGTTTAATTTATGTCTCGGAATTTTCTGATTTTATCAAATTTTATTAACAGGATATCCAACAAAACTTGGTAATTTTGAAATTCGAAATAATTTATATTATTCATTTTAAATTCAAATTCTTTACCCGTATATTCCGTTGGTTCTTTTTAATAATGTGAATATGAAGGTACTATGTTACAGACAAATTTCAGATTTGAATGGTTTTAAATGTCATATTTTCTTTCAAACGACAGTTAGTTCCGTTTTATTTGTTTGTTTTTCGTTCAGTTCAAAAACATTCATTTATACTAATAATTTGTAAATAATTGAACAAATATAAAAAAAATATTTATTAATAATAATATAATTTTAATCCTGTATATACATATTATAGTATTATTACTGTTATAGAAACTAAATCTTATAAGCTTTTTGATTTCTTATGGAGTACCTATACCTATTTTATATATCTATATAGATGCTTTTTTCATTAATAGGTACATACTGTTAAACCACTAAAATATTATTCATGGTACTTACTGAAATACATTTTTTACATTATTTTTATCAAATAGTAATTTTATTTTTATTTTTGATTATTATTTAAAGCAAAATTAAATATATTTGAACATGTCTGGGATAAAACATAAACAACGAATATAATACAATATGTTGGGCTAAGCGTTTTAAACAATTTCTGTAACAAAAAATATAGGTCTATTATATTTGATTGTATTTTCTTCATAACATTTTTTGGAAATTATTAAGCTATTATAATGAAAAAACGATTCCAATAAATACAATAGATACAAGATGCTATGCTTAGTTGTTATCTACTACCTACAATCGCTTTTAAGCTCTCTAGATACATTTTACATTTCTATACACTACTTGATTCTGCTGTACAAACGATAATAGGACAGATTTCTTTAGACATTATTTTAAGTCGCTAAGATATCTAAATCATTGAAATATGAATACCTAATATTAAACTTGGAACGTATTTTATATACCACCGCATTCAATGACTATGCGTTGTAAGTTAATATAATACATCAATGTATGAAACATTAAACTACGATTTTAAGAATTCAGTTTATTCAAACTCAATTTATTTATTTTAAAGTTATTTAGTTATGATACAAATATTAGTAAATATTATTTTATCCAATAAGTAATATTATTAAAATTGAATTATTTGTTGGGTTTGTATTATACGTTCCTACCGGGTATGTATACAGTACAATACAATTATGGTATAGTAAAATATGTGAACCTTTAACGATAAGTACCTACCAAGTCTACCAACTATAATTATCTCCCATAATATTATTTTTTGGATAATAACTAATATCATTTTTGTTTTTAATTTCACACAGCATAACATTTTTAGCATAGGCTCTAAGTCTTTTAATGAATAAGTTACATGCCATATATTTAAACAGGTAATATTTTAAACTTAATTTTATAAAATCCTTGTTTCAGAATAATTATCTTACTTACTAAATGCAAATACTTTAAATGTTTTGTGTAAATGAAATGCATTCAATAAAAACTGATATCTAGTCAAAAATATCACTGTATGGATAATAATATATAGAACTGGTATAAAAAAAAATACTTACATATGTAGAATAATCGATAGAATATGTGTGTGGAGTTCACAAACGCAGAGAAAAGGGATTATAGAAGTAGAGTAACGAATGAGAAGAAAATGTCTGTCATATTATTGCATATTAGTAAAAACAATAATATAAAGATGTTAACTTGATCAATCATTTTTTCTCGAATATTTTACGTCTTAACTTATATTTTTAAATATAAATTAATGAAAATTCAACGTTTGTCATATTATATTGTTTTATTGCAAGGATTGAAAACATAAGTTACTTATCTGTAAGTATTAACTTTTCTATACACTTTTCCAAATGAGAATTGATTTCTTCTCCTATATATGTATATATATTAAATATATTATATAATTGTTATCAGATGATAAACCTACCTAGTTATTTTCTAAAAGTAATAAACACTAAAATTATATTCCTACGTTAATTTTTTTTCAAAGTATTGTTGTTTTAATTAAATTCCATTTATTTTTAGTAATTTATGTTATTAATTTCATGTGGACATTTTGCTATTTTTACTCTTCAAGTTTATTTAATGCAAAACACTTCATCACAGATTTACCGCAAGTGTAAACACATAGATAAAAAGGTAATCAATTTAAATTTGATGCATGTTTTTAATTTTTATTAGATCGTATTTTATTAGTTTTTGATATAGTTTTTGTTTCTATTCTTTAAAATTTGCTAAGACAAAATTATTATATATAATAATATTATATTCATAATAATTAAATATATAATATAATATAGAAAATAGAAGTACTAATCCTTTGACTAGGTTCCAAAACATTGCATAAATTCTCATTAATTAAATATTTTAATGAAGTGTTTATATTATTTAAATATATTTAAATTAACTATTGAACACGATATACATGATAATTAAATTTAAATTCAATATTTTTCACGTCCTTAACAAAATATCATCCAGAAACTGTTTTAGTAAACAAATCAAGCTTGTTTTCTATTTTAAATATCTTGAACTTGCTTAGTTTTTATATTTTTAATTGTGTTAGTTTATGGAATAAATTACAATTTCAAAGTTACTATAATTATTTTACTTTATACTTATATTGCTTCTCAGGTAAGCTTAGCATGTGATAAGAAAAGTTTGAGCACGTTGCTTAAAATTTTCAAGATTAAACAATACAATTCATATATTATGTTATTGTATTTTTATTTTATTCATAAATACGGGACAAGCCCAAAAAACAATAAGGTTGAAATATATAATGATAAATTTATTTAATGATACAATATATTATTATGATAATCAATTATACATGTACATATATACACTTTATGTTACGTGTTTGACAATACTTTATTATGTTTTGTTTTGAAATTTTTATGTTTTTATATCAAAATTTAACCTTTCAAAATACAAGTATAAGAGTATTATATTCGTATAGAAACCTATTTTCAACAATCGGTATTTAATAAATTGTTGACAAATAATATTATTAACTACCCATAGATGCGAGTTATAATAACCTGCATTTTTATAAATAGGTACTTGCATTTTAAATTTACAATAAGGTATAATATAATAATAAGCATTCTGTTGATAACATTAAACGAGAATATATGTTTTTAAGTATAGTAATTGCATGATTCATGCATTGAAAATGTTGAACTCTAAATTGATTTTATTTTTTATCTCCCAGCCAGACCCATTATTCATCCAGACTTAATGTACCTATATTATCAATTAAATTGTGTTCCCATCTAAGGTAATTTTTACCCTAAAATTCGTTTATTTTACTCTTCGTAAAAATATCTTTATTTTAGATCCCCTAAAACAAACATTAATATCTACTTTTCCTTATCTTATTTTACGTGTAATGCAGGATGTTACCAACTATATCAACTTAGACTAATGGTTAATGATATTGTTTTGTTTGATTATCCTTCAAGAGTAAATATAATGTAGTAGGTAATATGTACATAATAATAAAAAAATATATATTTTCACTTTTTCTTTTATAATGTTGTATATTTACTTAAAGTGTATATCATGAAGATCTGACATTTTTATTTTACACCGATATTACATTTAAGTATGTCAAAATGTTGAGATAGATAAGAGTTGTATTGGAAGCTAAATATTTTTTATTATATGAATATCTATGATTTGTTTTCTTTAATATACATACTGATATAAATATAAGTATGGAGGTATTATTGGATTAGCATTTGTTGAATTGAGAACACTTCATTGACGTAGGTCCTACATACAATTCGTATTTTTTTTTATAAAATAGATTATGAAAAGTTTAAAAATCTCTTTCGGATTGTTTTTATGTAAAAGTAAAAAAAATAAACAAACAAAATTACAGTCCAAATCATATTCGATATGGACTAACTTCAATATTTGATTAAATTATTTAGTTTTTTTGGATTAATGATATTGTAATACTTACCTCAGAATATATATTTTTTAAATTAACTTATTTGATTTCACTGTAGGTTCTATTTACCTTTAAGTTGTTAACTACTAAATAATTATGATTATCTAAGTTAGTCATTAGGCACAATTCCTATAAAATCACATTTAAAAAAAAAAAAACAAAATTCTTTTTATTAAGAAAAACATTGCTTTTGTTCCATATTATTTTTAGAAAATATACATATACATATCGACAATATTTTTACTATTAAACACCTCTAAAATGAAATAAAACTATAGTCGACATTTTAAGAACTTAAATAGGTAGATTTATAGATTATATAGTTAATTTGAATTTTATCAATTTACTTTATCTCGTACGAATATGGTTTATTCATCAAGATACGTCATGTAATATGTTTTGTTATTTAGACTTTGTAAAACAATTAGTCTCGGCAATTAGGTATTTAGGTAGGGCGATAATGGAATTATCTTGAAAAATATAAATGGACACAAATCAAATATTTTAAGCCTGTATGGTTGAAGAAATATAAAATAGGAACGATAATATATTGTTACACAGAGGACAAAATATATTGAAGGGGATGTTTGAAGTGGCGATCGGTAATTGGGCCATATTTTATTAACCTGCTTCGTATACAATATACGCTTACTTTTTATTACCCACATGCCACAATTGCGGGTAATGCGGCAATGGGGCCACACATTTTTAACACAAAAATAAACGAATATATAATACCTATTTATTAATTTGTTAATTGTTACAGTAGTACCTATATAAATTAACATTATCTTTTTTTTTGAATAAATATAAAATATGAAACTAGGCACCTACATAAAATGAGTCAATTAATTATTAATTTTTTTTTAATTACCCACATAAAAATACAATTTTTTTTTTTAAATAATGTGATATAGATTTCACAAATTCAAATCTGTTTTTTTCCTTCTTCGTATTTTTTAATATAATTAACAATAAAATTCATTTGAAGTGAAGTTGGTTCCTGGCTTTTAATATTCCAATACGCTTTTAATTTTAATAAAAATGCTTGCCAATTTCATTAATAAAAAATTGTTCAAAATGGTGGCCCAGTCACAGGGGCATCCTGTTTTTACAACCTGTTGTAACAACCATGTTAAATTTTTGTGGCTCAATTCTCGAACGCCTGTTTGAAGAGATAAAAAAGGACTACCTGTATGTAACAACTTTGGGCTGCTGGAGTGAAAATTGGGGAATATCACAATTTGTTGGGTTGTTATGGAAAGTGCAGAAAGAGATTAATTTAATAAATGTTGAAAGGACTGAAAAAAAGTAAGGTATGGAAATTCGGAAATGAAAGAAAGAGGTGTATAATAATATGTAGATAGTGTAATACCAATATGTTTTATTAATATTTTCAACAAATTAGATAATGAATGACAAATTAAAAAAGTATCATTCAAATTTAACCTTGAACAGTTAACAATTAATATTTAATACTTTATATTATTATAAGATAGGTATTTTTTAAACTGTACTATATATAGTTACTATCATCTTAACTACTACTTTTTGTTATAGTAATGTATAACTAATTGAAATTTTAATTAACTATTTAAAAGTTGATAGGTAAATGGTTAAAAGCATAAATTCAAAATAAAATTATATTTGCAATATAACTCACGCTTATATAACTCGAGTATATAATATGGTGATGTATTAAAAAAAAACCGTACAATTTAGACAAACTAAACATAATATACTGCAGTTGATTTAACTGCTGTTGTGGTATCCCTGGAGCAGCATACCCGCTTTACAAGATCCATCAAAATCACTAAAATCCAGATTTCAAAATATAATTAATGAAACAATCATCTTTTGAAATGGACTTCGCAGCTAATGTATATCCTAATACTGCCCAACACATTACCAAATACTTACAACTCGTTAGTATCATAGTATTTCTATAATTGATCGACGAGTGGTAGATCGATTAAATTTAATTCATCAACTCTTATAATATACGCCTTGGGTTTTGTTGTTCTGTGGGACGCCTGTCGCCTGGTATTATACTAGTATTAACCACTCACATATTATTTTATACCTTGTTACTCATGTGATCCAATATGATATATTATCCATCTACGCACTCACGTTTATACATTATAAAAAAATGTTTTAATGTATATTGCCTATTACCAGAGGTGCGTTTAGTTGCCCCTCAACTAGTATTATTTTCAATACACTTTGGATGCGGTAAACCTACAAGTTATAATACTTTATGATAGTAGTGAATTTTCTTGAACTACGAGCAGGGCGGTCAAATGACTTTGTCATGTGGCTGTTTTTTTAACATACACTATTTGATCATTAAAAATATAATTTATAGTTACCGTTTTATACCAACCTCTAAGCCATTATAAAGATTTAAAAAAGGTAATGGGATCTCTCTCCATCATAATTCCCCATTCTTTTGACCACCACTCACTAAGTTTATTATACAATATTATTATTGCAATATCACGAAGTCTGTATTCGTAAAATCAGTACACATATTGTCGTATACGGTATACTACCTATAAGGTGAATTTAAATTTCAAATATGAAACTCATCACGAACGTACAACACAAAAAAGTGTATTTTTTTCAGTTACTACATATTTTGCAGTGACAGTGTGCGTACTTCTGTATAGGTTGCAGGCAGGGACTGGTACCTTTTGTTTTTTCAGTTCCGGTCTGGTTCCGGTACCTACTCAATTATTTCATTAAAAGGTCATAGTTCCGGTTTCTATTTAAAAACAAATAAACTAATAGTTAAGGTCAGGTAAACCGGTATTAAACGGTTCTAAAATGTATATATAAAAAAATTAGAATCGGTTCAATTTTTTATATGTAAATAAATTAATAGCATTCATTACATTTACCTATATCTACCGTATTACCTTTTACCAATGTAAGTTTAAATAGCCATTTAAATTTTAAGATTTCCTTAGAAATAAACTGTTCTAAACAAATACAATACTAGTTTATCAAAGCTCTCCAGGGAATGTAATATTATATGGATTTATCCGAAAAAATTATAACGGGGGTAAAAAAAAAATAGATATTACATTTTCATCTAAAAATATATTTCCCAGTTTTGGTTTTAGTTATTGGAAAATATTTCAATTAGGTTTCAGCTCCCGTTATTTTAAGGGTTTTAAAGTTTTAGATCCAGTTCTTTTCGGTTCGGTTCCAGTCCTAGGTTGTAAGTATGTTATAAATGTGCAGTACGTATAAGAGATAACTACAAAAAAAAAAAAATTGGGTAGTAAGTTGGGTAACAATATTAGTGTATTTTTACTACCTACCATATATTAGATTAATATAATATTTGATAAATAAGTCACATTGGAATGAAAAAAAACTTGTCGATTATATTAATTATTATATTTTCATCAGTACAAAAAAAGTTATATCACAAAATATGTTTAAAAACCAACTAGACAATATTACAGTTTTACTAGACATATAATCAACGAAAACCTTGATAAATTGTAACCTTATAAGATAATTGATAATCGAAATAAGATAATCGCACAATAAAATTGCAATTTTTGCCTAGGAGTACTAAAATAATATCCCAAATAACAATAATTAATATCCCAAAATATAATTAAAGAGAACAGTATCGTAAAAAAAGTTCAACAATTTTGAGCATATAATTTTTAAATATGTGGATTGTATTTCAATTTTAAAGGTGGAATATATTGGTTAGATATTATATTTAAGATAATTTTTCGCTGTGGGTGTGTTTGTAAAATTTGTCTGATCGTCGGCTATGAAAGTAATTAAATCATCATTGATTCAAAAATTTTATTTTGAGCAACTTAAATCATAAAGTAGGAAGTAGGTTGTCGATTATAATTTGGATTTTAAATTGTATATTTTGTTACACGCTTCATTAACTGTATTATGAACTGTTTATATCATTACGTTTTGAATTCATTAAACGCGTATAAAGTACCTATATTATATTATATTGACTAAAATTGAAATTCCATTAACCTAATTTTTAGAAAGTACCATATTATATTATGTATAAGAGTAAATCATAATTACGGTTTCTATATTATATTATACTTTTATGGTAGTAATTCATCTGGAAGATCAAAATTAGCTCTTCAGAAATGAGTATATTATTATTGCAGACGAGAGATGATGTTATAATAACAGCAAACTATAATATAGATATTAATACGGAATGCATTTTAATATTTATACGTATATTTGCACAGATGTAAATAACTTAAAACTAAATTTACGCCCAATGAAAACGTAAGTGTCCTTTTATATAAAGCGATATATAGGTATATATAGGTATATATGTATATTGTATATATTATATAGGTATATATACACATGGACATAAATGATTACAGTAATTTATATAACAGAGCATGGAGCAAATAATATAAAACAGTTTAGTATATTGACAATATTGAGTGTTTGCGTTCCGTTTATTTATTCATTATGTTTGATCGTCTTTTTTTTAAACAAAAAGCATGACAACTTCAACGCAATTACTATATTTGTCTTGTCAAATTCTATCGCTATTGGATTACTGTTAAAAAATTATAAAAAAAAATATCCTGAACATTACATTTTTAGCCAAACGTAAAAATACCGAGAAAATAAATAACTGACATGCCTTAAGAGATTTTTTTTTAGTCTTTAGATGATATTATGCATTTTTAACGAATGTCCGGACGTCTGAAAAATTGCATCTTGAGTTGACATTTTTAATTATAATCATTTTATTTTATCGAGTTACTAAAACTATATTGTTGAGTTATAATAACTTTGTTAAAAACTTACTACAAACTTTTCAAAATATAAATTTTAACAAGTGGAATAAAATTTATATATACCTATTATATTCCTCAAAAAACCTACGATGGGCAGGGCGTGACATATAAAAATTGTTAATTTATTCCAAACAGTACCTGCTATCTTATTAACCTTACCTAAGAGAACAATTAATTTTTTTATTTGAATTTTACTGTGGAAAATAGTAATTAAAGAAATCTTAAATACGCGAGTAAAATAATTATGATATAAGTATTAAACGAATCATTCTGTATAAAATGTAACTCTGAATTCATTTTTAATGTTTTTATAATATGAATAATAAAATATACCTATATCATTTTGAAAATTCAATAATTTTTTTTTACTACATAGTTGCAATTTTTAACATATATTTTTATATAGATTGTCACCAGATAATCGAAATAAATGTTCTTGTAAATATAACTAAATTATGCATTACGTAGGTAAGTGTTAAAATTCTGTAGAACGTTACAAAATTGCATGACCTTCTTATTATATTACAATGAAGGTATATAAAAGTGCGTTATATAATTACTGTTAATTACTATTCCATTGCGATGTTGTTAAAAATTATGAACAAAAAATTTTGCTAACCAATTAATTATTACCGTTAAAAATATTGTAACTTTTAACCATTTTCTAGTTTATCTTTCGACGAAGACACCTGCACGTCCTGCAGTGTTGAAATATGTTGAATAAAATATCACTGCCATAGGTTTTGGTTTTATTAATAGTAAAAAATTTAGTATAACTATTTTAATGTCACGGACGATGATTTTCATTTACGAGTTCGTACGCAATAGCTATACGATATAATAATATAAGTAAAATGGTCGTATGCACGCAGTACACTGCAGTAAACCGTTATTAGCGCATAAATATCTTAGTATTGTCGTTTCATTTATGTCGTAATTATGGACTGTATTTATTTATTTAAAACTATACTATACACCGTTCGACGATGAGTTTATTGACGGATATTGTTGAAATAATATTATAATAATTTATATACACTGCATAATGTAGGCACTACTCTCGACATACCTACCTATTTATACTCCAGCCGTACGACAAATCCATAGTGTAAATTACGTTCATGTGATGAATGCAGGGTGTTTTTGTAAAATCATAAAACGCAAGACATTCATATTTCTAATTTATTTGAGGGTATCTCATCCGGTATGACAACCCTTGTTTTGAGTTTCATATTCTTAATGGATTAGTAATCTCATTTGAAAGTTAATCAAATTGTTGGTTCTATTATACACTCGTTCTAAATTATGTTTTGGAATAATTAGTCAATATTCGTTGTTTATGCATCAATGAAACAATTAAATAAGGTAGAGCATACAGTCTTACACATTTTTAAGTACCGACGTTTGAAAAAGTAAAAAAAAAAAAACAATGTAAAAATCTTATTGTTTGCAAAAATTTAATTTTGGTTGAAACAACGTGTCGAGTGAAAACGGATATCGTATTATTACTTCTCCCCGCCAAAAAAAAAAATTAAAATTACGCTGAAGACTAGACCGTTATGGTAAAGAAAAAAAACCTTATAGGTATTATGGTAGTAGGTACCTAGATGTCTACCGTTGTGTCTGCCTCCTCTCCACCACCCCCTCCAAAAAAAGACATACCGTAACGGTCGCACGGGTCAATATAATATATTAGGTACCTATGTTATTTCTATCGATCTCCATCGAGTGCCATATTTCGGGCGTTTTATTAAATTTTTTTTTTTTTTGAACTCCGTCTCAAATTTTTACTGAGTTAACCGATTGTTGTTTCAGCCAAGCAAAGCCGTACGGCTGTCGGTGGCAATGGACAACTCCAGTCACCACGTCCGCTTCGACTTCTTCGGACGACAAGACTGCCGACACCAAACGTTGAGCCGGCAAAACCACTGACCGGAGCGACGGGGACGACAATGTTTAATATATTATATATATATAAGCAGCGCACCAACAGTATTTGTTTATTTATTTATTTATTATTAGCGTTTTACTTGTTTTACGACCCTCCTCGCATATACCCATTTGGAGGACTCGTATAATATTATTGTCTCGAATATAATATTATATTATTATCCCACACTCTCCCTCACACCCGCCACACAATCTGGTTGGATTTGACGTGAACGTTTTTTGTCGAATACAATTCCGACAAGACGTGTATAACTGTATACTACATACCATTGTATTATAATATATAAATATATATATATAAAAATAACGTTTAAGATAACGTTGTATATTATATTAATAAAATATTCCCCTTAGAGTATAGTTTAATAATATTATGTATGTTTGATGTATGTGAGTCGTAGTCAAGTAGCGGCCTGTGTCGGCCCGCGAGACACTGCCGCCGTAGGAATCGATTGACCTCGACCTTTGCACTACTTTGCGTCCAGGCATACGATCGCTATAATACCCCACTGGTTGGGGGACCGACTTCCTCCTATAGTAGACTTTCCGCTGTCGGTCGTCGCAATTCCTGCGACTGTAAATGTCTGTTTAAACAATTATATATATATGTGTACATATTATTATTACCGTTGTGTATAACGTCATATTTGTGGTGCTGAATGAAAATTCATTTTCGTCATAAAATGTACTGTTAGTCTCCACTGTTCTTTTATTGATTTATTATTGTTCTTTTATTGATTTATTATATCGTTCTTTGTATTAATTTATTATCGTTTCATAGTTTGTTTTTGATTCGGAAAACCGTTTAAAATACACAACCATATATGTTATACAACCCGTGCGCGCGTGTATGTATATATTTTGTATAGCCTGTGTTGAATTTTTTTTGTAAATTTGTTGTTTTTTGAAAAAAAAAAAACAAAAACCTATTTTGTTTCTCGTTTATTTTTTGTGTTACATATCAGCTATTGCTTGGTTATTTTTTCTGTGTACTTTGGTATGCTTGAATTTATTACAATTTTATTGTTTTTTTTTTTACGTTCTACGTCAATTATTTTAGCCATTGAATTTTTGAATTTAAATATTTATTTATATCGGTTGAATGTTGAATGTCTTGTTTGAAATATATTTTATTTTACGTAAATTATTATGCATTGATCCATATAAAATGGAACTTGATATTATGGAAATGCTGTTTATTATTACAATATATTAACATAATTATAATCAATATTGATGTTGAATACTAGTCTCTTAAATTATAAGATATCTATATAAAAGGAAAAAATAAATAAATAATACTAAAAAAATATACATCATACAACACCTATACAATTGTATGTTTAACTATGTGTCTATGTGTTATAATATTGGAATATTATTAAATGTCAGTGTGTAATAAATGTCGATTATACGTGGTATTATATAATATGATTATAATTTATAATAATTTAATATGATATTTAAGCTTTAGTATAATGTAAACTATACGAAAAATAAACGTACTATATGTTATAGTAACGTAAATAATAATGAAAAGAAAAACTGTATGTAATGAAAAATATTTGGTCATATTATTATTATTATTATTATTATTACATTACTATTATTGTTACTGTAACCGATATTTGATAAGTAACTATATTATAATATCATATTATTAATGAGCTGTTCCTGCAGTACACGTGCAAAAAAACCCCTAATCACTCATTTTCGCATTTGTGTTTTATTTATTGTTTAATTTTAGCTTTAAAACTTAATGTTAGATCGTCATAAAATGATGTAAGAAAATATTCCTCTACCCCATAGAAAGTCTGATTAGATTTTAATTTAATTTTGTTTATTATTTATTTATTTTTTTTAAATTTTGTCCTGAGAAGTTGAAGTCATTGGAGTCGAAAGCGATTATATCATAATATATAATTCAATACTTTTAAGCATATAATATTATACAATTATTATTAATTATTATTCATTGTGTAAAATTTAAACAGAATAAAATCAACAAAAACAAACACATATATACTATATACTTTAATAATATAACAATATTGATTTAATTGTAATAACTGCGTTTTTATATCGTTGTACTCTTTGTTTTCGTATACCCGCTGTGTCACACGTATGTATAAAATATATAATATAATATATTACAGGTACAACACTTGCAGCTGTGCAATATATATATAAAGCTATCGGAAATAAAGCCGAGCTTATATGGAGCTCGTGATGGGTCGTTCAGAATACAGTAAGTATACAGGGCGATTTACGGAATTGAGAATATTAAGCTCGTTTTATTATAACTCACATTTGTACGAATTTTAAATTTTGGAATTTCAAGTATAGAGCCATATTTTCAAATACTTTCATACCAATAGGATAGCGTTCTGTGTCAAAAGACATTTATTTTTAGATTATGGGGGGAGCGATGAATGTATTGGTATCACAACGATGCGTGTGTTTTCTTTTGTGCCCTACGTCACCTTTAGAATCAGTAAAAATTCTTCAACCTTCAACTTGGAGGGTCGCTCTTGGTATCTTGTTGGATCTAGTTGGTACATTGGGAGAATTACAAGTAAAAGCACTTTTCAAAATAACTGAAAACAAAAATAAATTGAGAAAAAACTGGAATTTTTAAGAGTAGAGACTTTAATAATTTTCTTACCAAAAAGGTGAAGAAACATTTTCTAGACTTAAGATAAAAATATTTTCACTTTTTTGGTTTTATTTATAAAAGATTAGCATTTTCGAAATTCGATTTGTTTATGAAAATATTTATTTTTTTTGTGAGTGAAAAAACTTCAAAATGTAGTACAAGTTTCATACTTAATGAGTTTGTTCTTGCTAAAATTAATAAATATAAAAATGCTTGTTGAAAAATGACAATGTCATTTTTATAAGCACTTTAAGTACAGACTTTTACGAAATTCGTCAAAATCACGGAAATATGTAAATTATTTTGTAGTTCAAAATTCGTAAAATATTTAGTTTTAACACCTAAGACTTAGGTATTTAATATAAGATGTTTAAACAACTGTACTTTAAGAGTCGGAAATATCGAAAACACATTGCCACAATTTCCTTCTATATACAATCAAAGTACGATTGTTGACAAAAATTGGATTTTTAAATGAAAAATAAGATTTTGGTTATTTTGTTTCAACTAAAAAAATACTATCGTAGAGTCTTGAAAGTTTTCGGCTTTACGTAAATTATTATTCATTATGAACTAATGATCCATGCACAATGATATATTGATATTTAAAATTACTTAGATTAATTTTAGTCCATTTATTCTAACTATTCAAACTATTGGAACTATTCACACCGATCTATGGACTATGGTACGTCGCTATTAATGTATAAGTTAATAACAGCTAGGTAGTAATATTATAATATGAAATAATATTATAATAATTATATGCGATTTGTTCATGGCAAAAGTATTAGAACAAAATTATTCTGATTATAATAATATATAATAAAAATATCCTTAGAGGCTGGAAGACCGCCTCCGCTCAGAATCGTATTTTGTATGTAATAATTTATCAGTGACCTACTCATTAACGAGTGTAGAGATGGTTGAGATCAATATAAATTACTATCATTTTCAAAACACTGTATCCCCATATCTTCCATCCCTTTTATCGTTGATCTATATTACCATTATTATTTAGTAAGCACAGTCGACAACGTTGAGATTAAAAATTCGTTTAAATTTCGATTTAGATACATTAACAAATTTATAGAAATAATTCGCTTGATAATTTACAGCAAAAAAGAACGGTCCTCATTTGAAAATAATATGGTTAGGTACGCTTAAAAATATTGAATATCGGAATTTAAATAAACGCATTATTAAAAGAATAAATTGGGGGATGAGTATCTTTGTTGAACGATCTGGCTGCACATGTAAATCTGTGAGTATTTTATAATAATTTAATAAGTACCTGTGGCGACAAAGTTTTAAAAAAGCAATATATTAAATTCCAGTGATAATTATTGGCCCGTCCTACAACGGTAATGTTCTCGTTAATAGTTTCAAATGTTCAATATAGTGTGGTCGTAATAGTCGATGGCGGTTATTGAGGTTTTATTTTTCGTGGTACAATTTTCAAGAAAAGTATGCCACATTTTGAGGATTGTAGTCCGTCCGGCTTAAAATTATATCATTTATATTATATTGCACCGTTGCAATAGATTGTGTACAAACGACTCAATTTAATTTAGGTCAACAGTTAGGTACCTATGTATGGGGCGTTTCTCTCGACGCCGAACACTCATTATTTCTACTCAACTTAACCTAACCATTAATTCTTTTCGAAGTTTTTTCGTCGGAAAATTTGGGACACACGCCATTCTATCATTTTTCGTGGCCTTTGGTTTTTTCACCTTTATTGAGATTGTCGGTCAAATAACGACGTATCGACTTTTGAATACATCGAGTTAATACCTAACCTATACTTCTATATTTTAATAGTCTAACGAAGAATGACCTAATAAGAATTTATTCGCTAACCAGCACTGAAAGTTTGGATGAGTGGACGTATTTGGATGAGGCGCACCAAAAAATTTCGTTGGGTATATTATGATGTACCTACCAAGGTTTTTTTAATTAACAAAAAAAACTTACTTGTTCATAGGTTGCCGTTATAAAATCAGAAGTCGATATAGAGTGTATTCGACGACTATATCGTCCGATAATCATAAACAAAAACAAAAAAGCAATAGAAATCAATGTTAAGATTACAATATATAATACTATAACGTATCTTCAATTTTCCAAAAAATATTATTATATTTTCCGAAGTTCAACGATGGGGATTACCTACCGACAACTGTTAATTGAATCTCCAAACGCTTATACAAGTTATATATATATATATATATAAATATATTATATATTATAATATGTATTTTAATGGTGTTTATAACCGAATTGGTGTACCGACAGTTATTAGATTGCTAGGAACTTATACAAATAAATGCCCAGTCGACTAATGTAATAATATATTATATAAATCTAATATGGATCGTGTATTTAAATATTATATTCTTTATTAGGTATACAGACTTTTCCGACTACGGCATACGAAACCGGGACTCCACTTATTATTCGGAACCAATTACGATCGAGATTCACTTTACGTCGAATGGTTTCCAAATAAAGATCGTTTTTAATAAAAAAAAAAATAAAATAAAATACGGATTCTGTTACAATAATATTATGTTAAATGTATATATAGATAAAAGGCGCAGGTATAATGTTGACTACACTCGACGACGTAACTGCTGCAGGACCTATACGTTTATTTGTTTACTTCTATCTATCGTAAACTGTTTTACCACTCTCACGAATATAATAAAATAATTTAATAAACTTTCTTTCTTTTTTGGAATTATTAAAAAAATTCACAATATCTAGAAAAAAATAGTACCCGAAGTCTTCTGGTGGGTTATCCGCTGTTTATTTTTTTATCGTATGGTTTCCTTGAAACGATCAACCTTCTCTCGGAAACGGCAACATCATAATCGCTTTTGATTTCCGAACCGTTTCATAATTTAGTTATTTTCGCGATCAACGTAGAACATACATAGCAGGGATACACGTGTCACTTGCGGTGTAGTGGAGAATGGAATCAAATATTATTGCATTACCCTGTTGCAGCTCGACAGTGTACACCGAAATTCGATAACATTTGTGTTTGAAAATCTCATTGTTTTCTGATAATATTTTGATCGCAGTAAAAATTCTATCGGAGATAATATATTTTATATTTTACAATAATATCCGTGTATAAAAGAGCGGGTAAGTGGGTGTCGATCTGCTGTACACCCTAGGTTACAAGCGGGTCACTGTATAATGAGTGGTATTAAATTTAAATTTTTTTTAAATGTTAATTCAATTGAATTCAATGATATAAAATCATTGTATACGAAAAACTATTCTGAGCGAAGACCATCCGTCAGCCCATAATATTACTAGGTATATTTGATGATATTATTGTGATTAAAGTAATTTATTTTGCTATAGGAGGTTAAATCCATTTTGGATCAAGTCCGTTATACGCGTACCACGTCAGTGATGCCGGCTGCGTTCGGAAAAAAAAATATCGAAAATATTCCTCGACTTGGTCTGCAACACAACTTCAAGTTGGTCACAGGGTAACCGCCTTATATCCACCCTTAATAATTACCTTAATTTTATAACGACTTTTTAAATAGTGGTATACGTATATAACACGTATTATAATACGTATTAAGAGTGAATTTACTGCGGCTACCCTGTGACTAACTTGAGGCGGTGTTGCATGGTAAGCCGAGGGATATTTTCGATTTTTTTGTCAGAGTGCAGAGCGAGGGCATCACTGACATCCCCCCCCCAAAAAAAAAGGGGTGTTCCATAAAGCAGGAAATGGTATAAGTACGTATAACGGAAAAGATACTTTGTTTTTGACAAAAAAATTACGCTCGTTGTGTGTATAAAATATAATAATAGGTACCTATACTCTAAAAGTTTCATACTTTCATATACCTACGAATAATATTTTTAAATTACCAAAAAATAATTAATTCGTTATATTCTTGGTTTTAACATGTAATTTCGTCCAAATTTTAACTTAGAATGTCTGTAAAAATGAACTGTGTTTAAATATTGTTTAGACTGTTTGGTTACGGTATGAACTATTTATGATAATAGTTGTTTTAAATTTTCAATCCTTAGCTGTAGAAAATGGTGCATACAAATTGCTAATATAAACATTCAGTGGAAATTTCATCTATAACGGGTTTTTTTAGAGTTACACTAAACTTGACTGGTTTTGCGTAAAAATCTCAGTTTTTCCTTAATTTTTTGTTTGTTTTTCTTGACTGTTTTGAAAATTATTGGGAATTTTTACTTTTGACCACCCAACGTACCAACTAGATTCACTTTCCTACCAGGAAACATGATGTTGAAGAAAATTGAAGCATTTTTATTGTCCCGAAAGATGACAGACACAAATGAAAAAAAACACATCATTGTAAAATCAAAACATTCATCTCTCCACTCAGAAATTCCACGCCGAATTCAAGCGCCTGAATGTCGTTGTTGTTTTCCCTTGAAATTAGGTAGATATGAGCTGGATATAGTCTATACCTACATATATAAAGTGTACACATTTTATTGATTCAAATTTCAGATAAAATCCAAAAGTGAAGATTGGTGACGGTAACACGACATATCGGATATTGTTATCGCGTTTCGTGTTATTTCTTGTCGGTTTTGCGATTTTTTTTTTTTATACTTACCTATAGGTATAATAATATCATACATTCCTTTGCTGAAAAAACCTGCAGGTTGGTCTTTATCAAAACCTAAATCAATAAACTATATTATAACGAATTATGATTCGTTAAATATATATATTTAGACATATCACTGCACATGATGACGTGTGGAATTCCATTTTCGGTTTCTTATTAGACCGTAGCGGTTGTTACAGCAAGTAAGACAACATTACAAACGACTAACGAATATTATATTATATTTTTTATTTTTTATCCAGAGTTTTTAAGCTATAACAATATAAAAGCAATTATACAATAACGTCACTATACATTATTCGAATTAGCTGACAAAAGATACGAGGTCGTAAGTGTACCTACATAGTTTTTGAGTAGCACCACAATGTAAACTGACCTAGAATTATATATTATTATGTCAAAACGGCGTACATATGCATGTGTCTGGTAATATAAAGATACCACGGTGTAAGTAAACCGTTTGAATATTTAAAATACCTATGGCTGTCTAAATATTTAACACGCATTATAATCTAAAAAATAAAAAATGGTTTTATTTGCTAGAATCGTATTTTTTCCTCGAATAACACAACACATACATCGCCCTCGACGTTCATGATTTGCCTACAGTCCAGTAGTTCTCAACCATTTTTGATTCATGTCACCTTTAGCCACTAAAATCAAACACTGCGTCACCCTAACATTAAAATAATAAACGTTCTTAGCTGTATATTTTAAAATTCTTCTTTTATTAAAAAAAAAAAAATACAACTTTGAAGTATGTTATGTACATGACAGTGGTGGTATAGGTGTATAATATATTTATTATAAGAAATAATATGATTGTTTTCGAAAAAATTAATTTTTTTAATTTTTTTTCTTTTCTTGTTAAAATTCTGCGTCACCCCTAAGCTAGGTCCATGTCACCCTAAGGTGACATGTCACCCCGGTTGAGAACTACTGCCCTACACGGTACGACTATAATACCAATACTATCAACTATAACTATATAACTTTTAATGTTCGGCTCGTAGTTTATTGTAATCGATTCGTTCTAATATATCAATAGCTTTGCGTTTTTTTAAATTTCACGCTCGCATCCACCTGAGGTCTTAACGGTAGGCAATCTAAAATACATTTAAAACCGAAAAGCTCATAATACTTGAGCGATTTTAATACGTATAAATTGATAAATATTTACTGCGTACAACGTACTTATGTCTTACGAGTAGGGTGCAGTGGCATATTTAGAATTTTGTCATGTCTCCGCTATTCCTTCGCCGCATAGTTTCCGCATAACATCGTGATAACGTTATAACCACAAAATACATTACTTACCGACATTGTACAACCCGTGACCTGAGAGGTTAAATATTTTTTGCTAAAACATTATGGTCAATGATATTATGCACAGCAATAATATAATATGTGACGTTTAAAAGCGTATGTTATTACTTTGTTTTATTATTTATACATATTCATTCATTTCGTAGTCGTTGTCGTCTATGAGGTAATATCCAACTTTCTATTTTTTAGACTTTGCTCATCAATGAGTTCATCTGGAATAATTTTGATATTCCGATGGCATACCAATAACCAACATGGCGTTTATTCTGCAGGCCCGTGCGTGATCGTACGGATAGTTAAGTTATTATATTATGTACAAGATGTATATTTATAGTGCCCATTATAATTGTATATGATATTATATATTATAGTTTATACATTTAGAATATTCTATGTTCCTAGAATCAACATTGATTATGATTGTTATTATTGACATCCGTCGACAAAATAATGTCACCGTCAATATCACGGGCTCGTGTTTTTTTTCTGCATTACAAAAATAACCATCCACTAACAAATATTTTCTTGGAATTTAAAAATTCTTTTTAAAAAACAGTTACCCCCCCCCCCCCACACACACACACACATACACACAAAATCGTAAATTCAATAATGTTTTACATAATCTAAAGCCATAGGAGAACAACACTTTTGAAGACGAAGAATATAAGGTAAAAATTATAAGAAAAGTTGTATTAAAAAAAAAATTAGGTACGTTTCCTGCAGTTTTGAAATCCTGTAAAAAAAAAAATATTTTCAAAACCGACAAGTGTTTTACTGTTGAAATAATTACCCTGCAAAGTGTTCATACATACCGCAGGTGTATTTTCCTATATATACTAAGGTCGTATGTATAGCTAACTGCCTGCTGGGGATGAGAATAATCATATCATATTATATTATATATCACACATGGTCCAAACGAAATGTTGAAGTAAATAGGCCGCAATCGATATTAGCCAGCCAGTGTGCTTTTGCGCTGTACGGCGCATCTTGGTCGTCACTCGACGGGCTCTGCGGGTGTCGTAAAAACACTCATTCGACACCAGAAATGCTGTAACCGTGTACCCGTCTACGATAATAATATTACGTCGATAGGCATGCACTACATTTGTATTCAAATAATATTGTGTGCTGGACTGCTATCACGGCGATTGACGAGCACAAATCGCCGACTGAATATTATACATTTTTCGGTCAAAGGTATAATATTATGTTCGCCATAGGGGTAGGTATGCAGTTCACCATTGGATCGATATTTTTTCGCCCAGAGAACGAGATCGCCCAAATCGGGGCAGAAGTGTGTATTCTTGTGGGGTAAAAAGTGGGGGAGGGGGTTTAGATATTTTAGAGTTAATTGCATTTTCTTCGTCTTAAGTAAAATATATCGAGAAATACCCGTCTAATACGTTTTTTTTCGATACGTCTTTGTCGTATCACGGGATGTTGTATACTTTATCTATTTTTCTATCAATACATTTGTTGCACCTGGAGACTCATCATTCATTCTAAGATTATTTATTTGTTTGAGTGGAGCAATGAATGTATCGGTTTTGCTATACATTTTTTCTGCCAGATAAATTGTTCCGATTATCAACTTCGGTGAATGTATCGAGGGTTAAATTATTAAAAAAAGAAATATCCTAGTACCTACTTTTCTCAATAACCGTTGAAATCTAATAACGAATGGTGGAATAACGGGAATATTTAAGCTACATGTCGGTTTGACAAAATGTATTTTGTGTTAGATTCTGAGCGGAGCGTATTGATTTTAAAATTATGTGTATGTGTGTGTGTGCGCGGCTGTATTCACGAAAAGTAGTTGAAAAAATGCTTAGGTTTTGATAGAACTTCGATGATGGTTTCTGATATTAAATTGCATTTGATTGGTACTTTTGACAGGAAAAATAAATTTAACAGGTAAAATTCTTTGTAATTTTTAAATTGATCGGGAAAAATATTTTGTATCTTTTTGGTGTAACTCAAAAACGAACAACATAGATACTCATTTTCGCCAAATGATTATAATATTAACTTTGCCATATTTATACAACTCTTATTTATATACATTTGAAAATATTTTTCAATATTTTTTAAGTTTTTGCCTCTAAGTATCGATTTTGTTACTGGGTCAAAAAGTTTGAAAATATAATACAATAATATAATGGTTCCTAGCAAGTTTTAATAATAGTGGTTCATAAATATTCAAAATACGCAGGAAAGCATAATTTTTTTTATGAACATTTAAAGTAAATTTGACAAAATTCATCAAAAGCATGAACATTTTCTAATTATTTTGTAGTGAAAAATTTATAAAATATGCAAATTATATAGCTAAGGATTGGAAATTTAAAAAAGGTTTCTCATAGTATAGTTCATACTGCAACCAAAAAATCTAAATAATATATTATAACC